>BGPT01000475.1:284452-306183 GCA_003297045.1 Symbiodinium sp. clade C Y103 | reverse complement strand
CGCGCTTGGTCGGCGCTGGGTCCGTGTGGCGCCGCGCCTCTTTTGCGTGGCAGGCGTGGCACTTGGCGACATCTGCCTTCGTTTTGTGTGGCACACGTGACACTCGGTGACATGGACCTTTACTTTGTGTGGCAGGCGTGGCACTTACGGCTCTGGTGACGCGCTTGGTCGGCGCTGGGTCCGTGTGGCGCCGCGCTTCTTTTGCGTGGCATGCGTGGCACTTGGCGACATCTGCCTTCGTTTTGTGTGGCAGGCGTGGCACTCGGTGACGTGGACCTTCACTTTGTGTGGCAGGCGTGGCACTTACGGCGCTGGGCTGGTTCTTGTGACGCGCTTGGTCGGCGCTGGGTCCGTGTGGCGCCGCGCCTCTTTTGCGTGGCAGGCGTGGCACTTGGCGACATCTGCCTTCGTTTTGTGTGGCAGGNGTCCGTGTGGCGCCGCGCCTCTTTTGCGTGGCAGGCGTGGCACTTGGCGACATCTGCCTTCGTTTTGTGTGGCAGGCGTGGCACTCGGTGACATGGACCATCACTTTGTGTGGCAGGCGTGGCACTTACGGGACTGGGCTGGTTCTGGTGACGCGCTTGGTCGGCGCTGGGTCCGTGTGGCGCCGCGCCTCTTTTGCGTGGCAGGCGTGGCGCTTGGTGACATCTGCCTTCGCTTCACAACTCTCACACACACAACATTGTCACATACAACTCTCACACACACACAACTTTGTCACACACAACTCTCACACACACAACATTGTCACATACAACTCTCACACACACACAACATTGTCACACACAACTCTCACACACACAACATTGTCACACACAACTCTCACACACACAGCACTTACACACGCAACTCTTTCACACACACAACATTGTCACACACAGCATTGTCACATACAACTCTCACACCTACAACATTGTCACACACAACTCTCTCACACACACAACATTGTCACACACAGCATTGTCACATACAACTCTCACACCTACAACATTGTCACACACAACTCTCTCACACACACAACATTGTCACACACAACTCTCACACACACACAGCACTTACACACACAACTCTTTCACACACAACCTTGTCACACACAACCTTGTCACACACAACTCTTTGACACACAACTTTTGTCACACACAGAACTTCCACATACAACTTCCACACAACTTTGTCACACACAGCGCTTACACACACAACTCTTTCACACACAACCTTGTCACACAGAACTCTCTCACATACAACATTGTCACACCGGACTCTTTCAGATACAACTTTGTCACACACAGCACTTTCACACACCACTCTTTCAAACACAACCTCGTCACACACACAACTCTTTCACACACAAGCTTGTCACACACAACTGTTTGACACACAACCTGGTCACACACAGCACTTTCACACACAACTCTTTCACACACAACCTTGTCNTGTCCTCTCTCTTTCCTGCCTTTACCATCTCATTTTCACATCTGTTTGGTGCTTCTTGGAAGGAGTTGACTTGTGGGGTTATCCGGTCCTTTAATTGATCTTGAATCTTGAATCTTGAATCTGGTCGTTTGCAATCGTTTGCAAACGCATGTCGAGAAAAATACTCTAAGTACGAGATTACCAAACATGTCACAGCATCACTGCAATGTCGTCTGCAAGTGCCTCATTGCAATTCCGTCTGTAAGTGCCCTTGCCGGATCTGAGGCTCTACAAACTTCAGCTCCGAAGATCTATCTGAAACATGTGGCGCCTTGTCTGCATACAATCTGTGGTTCTAATGCTGTTACAATCAGTATGGGGTGTTTGGGAAAGAATATATTCCGAAGCCATTTTCTTGCTTCGTGCCCATCCGACAAGCACATTCTCCTGTCTCTGCCGCCATCATGTCCATGGATGTGAAGGGACGCGTGTCCATCACGACTGGCGCTGCGTACCTTCAGCTGGTCCCATCAGCCCCACCATGAGCCTGACACCAGACCGCGACTGACACCAGAGGAAGTGGTGGTGAAGATTCAGCAGGGCAGCATTGCGGTTCACCCCTCCAGGCTCCCAGTGACTAGAGAAGTCCTCAACTCTGCGCTGGTGACAGTGCAAAAAAAGTTGAAGCTGGCGACTGGGATGACTGGTGAATGGACCAGTGAGGCAGATGCTCTGCTCGCTCAGAACCTCGCTGCGCCCAAACGAAGTTCTTCATCTACACCCAAGCCGCAAAAACCGTTGCTTGCATTGCCTTCCTCAGGAACATCTTCGGCATTGCCACTTCCGGACAAGGAAGAAAGTGACAATGAATCGTCAAGTCAGTCATCGGCACCATTACCCAAGAGAATGAGAAAGTCATCGTCCAGCTCATCTTCTTCCTCTAGCTCCTCTACGCCCAAATCAGTCCTCAGGCACCGCATTGCTCTCCTCAACAAAGAGCAAGAGGAAATTCTCAATGCTATCCAATGCCACCAGGAGATTGAGTCTGAGAATGGTGAGCTCAAGGCCGTGAATCGCGAGCAGTGAGCTTCAGGTCCTGTGTGACGGCTTGGTTCAGGAGAACCACCAGTTGCGAGAGGCACAGCTAGAGGCAGAGCATGAAGGTAGGAAACTGGCTTGAGAATGCGGTGAAAAATACACATGCTTGCTTGCTCGCTTGCGTGCTGTGAGATTGTTGTAACAAAAGTTTTGCAAATATGATATATAATATTTTGTAATTATGTAATATTATGTAATAGATTGAACATAATACACACAGAGTGCTACAAAAATAGCGACATGTCCTCAGCATCTGCACACAGGTTCATCTGCTTGCACTGTATCCACCCACCTATGGTTTTCGTGCATTGCATCTGGCCCAAATACAAGTCCTTCGCATCCGCTGCTTCCACTTGCCCCGCATTAGGAGCCTCGACCCCTATTCCTCGACAATGTCCGGCGTGTTGATGGATAAGGCCATTCAAGAGTTGGGCGGCAAGCAATGGGTCTTGACAGCTTTGGAGACACCAGCCTTTGGACTCATGGAGCGTCCAGAGCCAATATCGGTGTCCGAATTTGTGTCAGACTCATGCCGGCCGTGCGCCAAATCTATCAAGTCCATGAACGTCCTCTTTGATGTCCACGTTCATATCCCTCAATGTGGAAATCCAGCTGAACTTGTTCAGGAGCTGGCAGCAAATGTTGACAATATCCCTCCACCAATCAATTTCAAGGCGGCACTTCCCCAAAATTCCAAAGTTGATTTCATCTTCGTCACCAAAGAGAATGGCCGTGGTCAAGGTCATCTACTTGCCTCGTCCTGTCTCTTTTCAGGTGGCCAGCTCCTTGTGCAGGGGTGGTGCTTTCGTACCTGTTCACCGTGCAGGTCCTTGGAACATCAAGAAAGGTGTGCAGTGGCTCCTCAGTCGTCTTGGTGGTCATCAACTTCGGTGGCATACTCTGCAGGAAAGACCACAGCTACTTCAGAGAATGGCTCGAAAACAACGTGGTCCCCTTCCAATGCTGAAATCGAAGAAGGCATCCTGTACAACAACGCTCAGGCCCCTGAATGTGATGCACAAATGAGCAAACCTTGTGGATCCTCATCAACATCAAGCCTGACTCTGGCACTCCGATCGCCGGTTGACCCGGTGGGCCTGAGCCAAAGGTGAAGCATATGTGCCAAAATAAGAGCAAAGGGGAGGAGCCATGAGCATGACAAAGTTCCCTCTCAATACCTACAGCCTGAAGCCCTTCCTCTACAAGGTTCTGCTGCCCTTCATCTACCCGCTTCTGCTCAACGATGGCATCCTACTTCTGGGCTGTCCAGGTGTTGGGAAAACTCCTTTTGTTATCATTCTGGCCATGGCTCTTGGAAGATATCACGTTCGCCGGTCTGGGGATCAAGAGTTGACTTGAAAAGCTTTCTGACTTCAGACGAAGATGGCACAGTTGAGTCTCGCTACAACGACACCCGTCTGATCAGAAACCAGCTACGAGCCTATGCATCCAATGACTTAAAGGAGGAAGATTGGCACTACTCTGCCTGCAGGACGCTTCTTGTTCCTCTTGGATGAACTCTTATCTTAAGCGTGCCATTATCTTCATCTTAACGGATGCCGCCTTATACTTACGTCTGCCTAGTGAGGACAAGGAGGCCATCATCCATCGCATCTGCCTGGAAGACCTTCACAAAGACTTGCTTGCAGACAAAGACAAGCCACAGTATGGGAAATACAAGGCCGGTGTTCTGGAAACTGGTCCGGCTTTCGATGCCGATGTGCAGCGAGAACAGCCATGATTGATGACGCAGTCAGCAGGGTGTCAGAGTATGAAAAAATCCAGGAATATATCCAGTTCATCAATGGCAAAATTCAGGATCATCTTTTTCGACATCAAGACATTCGTATGCTTCCAAGCTCACAAACTTCCGAAGAAGAAAATGAAGTACCCTTGGCTGCCGGACCGGTACCTCCTATTGGGATTCAGCCTTCCGGTCGCCGTCGGGGAGACTTTGTCTACCCACAGCGCCGCATGCGGGGCAAAACCAGCCCAGCACCATCCCAGGATTCCAAGGAAGTGCTTCACCCTGAGCTCGAACAATTGGCTCAGGCTGCTGAGGACGCAGTAGCCCTGGAGCATTTTGATGAAGAAGACCAGGAGATGAACTTCGATGCAAATGAAGACGCAGCGGCTTCCATGGGTTTCATGAGCTGCCATTTCTAAACTTCTGAGCCTGGACGCTCAACTGCTATATTCCTTGACTATAGTACATTAGATTCAGAAATGGTGCAGACAAAAAGGTGTATACACAACCCTGCATGATTCCACGGTCCAAGTTCATTCAAAGTTCATTCTTTATGTCATTGCTTGCTCCTTGATCATTGAAGCCCTACAAATTCCATTATTTGTCCATTCGTCTTTTCTGTATGGTGCTAAGTACATGCAATGCATTCATGTTGAGTATTTTGGCCTTCTTGGCACTAGTTCCATCGCTCTCTTCTGCTACCATGGCACCGCGCAGGGCCATTCGCAAGGCGCCTTCGTCGAAGTCACGTGCATCTGGAACCAAGCCATCCAAGTTCAAACCATTTCCTCCGCCAAAGAAGGGGGTCCAGCGTATGATCCACAAAAGGCTAGCCGGGAAAAAGAATACCGACTGGGTGAAGACACCTTATCTGCAGAAGAAGTTCGCTGCCGCCACATGCCGCAGAGATCGAAAGCATTGGAAACGCAGTGTGCAACAGCTTCTTGCTGCAGATGATGCGGGCATGATCCGCATCCTCATTGAAGATGGCTTCTTACCCAACATGGAAGGGAAGACATGCCTTGTGCAACAAAGGTGTTCTGGCCAAAATTGCAGCTTCGAGCTAGTGGCCTTCCCCGGCATCGTTGCAATCGCAAATATTGCAACCGCTTCATCACACCGCAACATCTGCATCCACTTTTCACTGCTACCAGAGGTCCAGAAGGTCATTCGCTACAAGTGCAATCCGTGGCTTTGCTGATGCTGCTCTCCANCACCGCAACATCTGCATCCACTTTTCACTGCTACCAGAGGTCCAGAAGGTCATTCGCTACAAGTGCAATCCGTGGCTTTGCTGATGCTGCTCTCCAATGTGCCTTTGAGTACAGTCCACATCTTGACTCAGATCAACCACAACGCCTTGGAGCGTATGTGGCGCAGCTTGGTCTTCCTTCGTAAAGACTTGGTGGAGAAGAAGGGGAAGGAAATTCACTTTGGCAAAAAAGGCTGTTGCCAGGACGTTGAGGCTGATGAGGCTACGTTCGACAAGCTCATGAGTGACTCTCTCGTGCACTGGGAGCAGTGGGCCGGTGGGCTGGGCTCGTCGCATGTGGTCGTCCGGAATCATTGATCTTGGTTCGATTGAAGCCCCCTCCGACCACCACTCGCGCGCCCGGGCCAGGCGCGATCCGCAAGGTGGATTGGAAACCACTTGAAGACCGATTGCTCAAAGATCGCCAAGTGATTCTCCATACTGACAGCGCACGCTCGTACAAAGCCAAAGTGCGCGGTGTCCTGCACGACAGTGTGGTTCACCAAAAGAAGCGCGTGAAAGTGAGAGGCAAACTCGTGTGGAGATCACCTAATTTTGTGAAGCTGGTGACCCACAAACTGCCATGTGGCAAAAAGCTGCGTGTGAAGGCAGGCACACAGATCATTGATCGAACTTGGAGGTTCATCAAGGATCGCTTGCGTTTGAACCAAGTCACGCAAGTGGGCAGCTCCCTTCTTCGTGCCCAGATCCAGTCTGCACAGTATGAGTACTGGTATCGCAACCGAGACTTGTGGGCCTGCACCGGAGAGCTTCTGTCTGCTTACATGCGAGATATTCTTGTCTACCTGCCGGTATCTGCTGCAACGCACTCTGGGGGAAAATTGTTCTGCCTACACAGACGGACCATCAACTGAACAAAAACAAAACATATCCAATGTTCACACAAACAAAACATGTCCAATGCTCACACAAACAAAACATGTCCAATGTTCACACCAAAGCAAAACATATCTAATGCTCACACAAACAAAACATGTCCAAATGCGTGTGACACAAACCCATAGTGCATCTTGCATGCATCCAAAGCACAAATTGGTCGATCTTTGGGGGGATAGCATATATATATATATATATATGTAGATTTAAGATCAGCAAAACACAACAATCCTTGCCTTTTTGCTTCTACTTGTTTCATTCCCACTCTTTGTTCCTTTTTTCCCTTTTTCCTTCCTCCCTTCCTCCCTCCCTCCTTCCTTCCTTCCTTCTTTTCTTCCTCCCTTCTTTTCTTCCTTCCTTCTTTTCTTCCTTCCTTCTTTTCTTCCTTCCTTCCTTCCTTCCTTGTTTCCCTTCCTTCCTTCCTTCCCCTTCCGTTCCCTTCCTTTCCTTTCCTTTCCTTCCCTTCCTTTCCTTTCCTTTCCTTCCCTTCCCTCCTACTATTTGCTATTGTTTTTAATTACCTTTTTTTTTGATCCGGATTTTTTTAAAACCCCTCTCCCGGCCTTCGACAACTGATTCTACAAATACGCTCTCTTCAAGTCTCGGCATCATGAGATGTTCTGGGACGGAGCCACCGGAGACGAAGGGTCCGTTCCACTGATAGACGCGTAGCGGACAAATCCAATCCGAAACTTGTCGGAAAGTTCCATACCAGGTCGTGGTGGACGGTCTCTCCACACGGCGCTGTTGAGACGGGAGGCCCCGCAGCGGCACTCGACGCCTTTCACCAAACCAAAGAGGTCCAAACCTTTCGACAGACAGAACTCGAAGCACGTTTCCGTCGACATCTCGTTGCTCACCATCCGAAAGAACGGCAGGCCACTGTGACATGGACTTTCCTGTGTCCAATTCACACAGGTCATTTCTTTAGCATCGACATTCACTGAAGCAACGTCGTCATCCTGTCCTAAATCGTAGCAGCCCAAGCATTCAAAGTCGCTGTCGTGGTCATCACTTGCTCCAGTGGCACTACTGTTGACACCGCCTTCGAGGAAGTCCGCCAAAGTCAGTGCTTTGCAGGCCGAGGGGCACCACGACACGCCGCACCAGCAACGCCTGTAAGCACGAGGCTTCATCAAATGTGCACAGTGGGAGTCACCGATCAAAAGGCCACTACGGGAAAAGCACTGGACGCTCCGATCTTGGAAAGCAAAACCTTCAAGGAATTCTTTCTCCAATGAAAATGAATCTGACGAATCTGACTGACACACTCGTTTGCACCCGGTGAAAGGCGATGCCACCCATGTAGGTCCATCCACTCCGTCCGTTTCAACTGAAATTTTGCCTGCAATGGCACGATGGCACGCCGCTGGATAAACATGCTCGCAGCAGTGCATGTTTTGTTCGTGCAATCTCCTTCTGCGAGGAGGATGGTCATGAAGGCAATAAACACATGGACCTTTGCCAAGTGTAATGCCACGGGCCGTGCCATGCGTCAGCTTGGTCGGATGGCACAACCAATACCTCCAAAAATAGAATTTGAAACTAAATTCAAACTTGAGCCATAATGAAATCATTCACATTCATTCGCTATTCACCCATTTACCCACAGTCATTGGAAGTTTTGGAAGCGGCAAGTGCTCTGTGCAAAACTTCTTCTTTCTATGCATCTCGAAGAAGTCGGCTCTGTTGGCTGCGTTCACCATGGCCTTGACTGTTCCAAGGGCACCCACCTTCTCTACACTGACATCTGTGGGGATCAGCAGCAACTCATCGTCCATGTCATCGGGGTACATCAAGCTCTCCACATCCTCGCTGCACCGCCAGCACCTTTGCTTTTTGTTTTTTTCCCATTCATCTTCTTTTTCAACTCCTGCAATCGAACTTTGCTCCCGTAGACGATCTTGTCGCACGCTTCCCCTTCCGCCGGGAAGCCTGGCAGTGTTTGCCATGATCAGATCTCTCCTTCTGACCTACAATTGCGCCCCCAGATTTTGATGATTTTGGGTCTGGCCCAACCATTCCCTTTTTGACAGATGTTCGTAGCTGATGGCCTGAGCTACTTGATGTCACACAGACATCATCCAAATCAGTCACCGTTTCAAAGTTCATGGTGGGTTCTCATACCAACCTGGCCCACAAGTTTCAGGACACACAGTGCTTGAAGAGAACCACAAAACATTTGTGCATACAAGTTGGTTGACAATTGCAACCATTCTCCGCTCAACTGAATGGGTTTCGACATGCACAAAGATGCGAGTGAACATGGCCTGGCCATGTGCATGTGACAAGAGCCATTGTAGGACCTGCAAGCAAGTTGCAGCGGTGGCCATCATTCCCAACACAGGAGATGCCGAGCTAGGACAAAACAACTAAAAACATCATTATTATGTCTCATAATCTCTATAATATTAGAGTCTATATCATGATTGATATTGACCTCTTATAAAAGGCTGCCGCGGGCTGAACTGGCTCTATAAATGGCTCTATGGAGCAGGACACTGCCTCTGCCTCGATGCCAAATTCATGCTGCGCCCAGGCTCGGTTGAGGATTTCCTAGCCGATGCCCCTAACCCCACAAATCCACAATTCTGCGCAATGGAACTAGTAACTAGATGCAACTAGAACAATCATGACCAATCTAGAACATTCGGAAAAGCAACGCAAAAAATTACACAGCAATTGTTGTTGTGCTGAAATATTGCCAACTGTCCGCGTAATCCTTTGAACAAACCCATCAGCTCTGCAGTTGGCACTCAAGAAAAACAGAAAGAGTAGTCTGAATATGTCTGAATGATTTCAATTCGTTGCTGTACTAGGATACTCCACGTATCGCTGGTGCTTGGTGTAAACAAAGGCACCTCCACACATCGAAGTCGATGCTGCCGTAGCTCTCCTTTCAGCCGAGTGTCCTGGGGAGCGCCGAATGATGCCGACTGATGCTGGATGGTATTGGAGTTGGTGCGGGTTTGGACTCACGCGATAGCCACTGCGAGGATACAAAACATAGGTTTTGTGTAGGTTTTGTGCCACTGTGAGACACAGCGCCACTGTGGAACATCACTCAGTCACTCCCAGAAAAACAGCCACCGCCAAAATGGTGCATCATTACGACACCTATATACACCTGTATATAATGTATATAATATATCCGAAACTGGTACCCTCAACAGTTTCACTTCCTGAGCGCACTTCCTGTGCGCAGGAAGGAACCTTATGTAAGCTACACCTAGTCAGCGCACAAAAATGGCTAGCCAAAAAGTCTTCGTTAGAACGCAGGTTTGCTTCTGAAGTTGCAGCTGAATACAGCTGAAAATATGACTACTTGTTTCATCTTCTTTCTATTGAGGCCAACTAGTGATAAATGCTCTTGGACAAGTTTAGCTTGGCAAATCTTGGCAATATACCAGAATCAATGGGACGGTGGCAAGAAAGCTGCCCAGGATTTTATCAGGCGGATGTGACTTCTTCGGCAGGATAGAACCAACAAAGCAAGCTATGAACATCAATCGCAGAATGATCAGAATGTGCAGTCTAGAAAAGTGCAGCATGATGAAATGTATTTGAATCAAATGGTGTGTTATGAAATGCAATGAAGACTTGACAAGACAATACACAATATTCACATTCGACTCATTCGACCCCAACAAGACAAGCCTGGCCACAACTTCTAGAGTCGCAAACGCACAAGAAAGCTCGTCGATGGGGTTTGATTTTAAGAGGCAACAACTATGCATGTTTTAAAACATTTTTAAACAGTTGGAAACTCAGAACGGACTCCAAGCTCATAACATCAATATAAATCCACCAATGTTTGGATTAACCCAGCTGGAAATGGACAAGGTTGATCACAGAGACCTTCAGAGACCTTGGGGCCTTTTCAACATCCCGGTCTGGCCCCTCCTTGTCTAAAAGTCCCACAGCTCTGTGCCACGGTACTCGGCGTGGATCCTCCATTACCTTCCCGCGAGTGCAAACAAATGTCCGAGTGCAGTGCAACGCTTGCAAATCTATGCAAAGTCTTGCAATACAATCGAGTTTTTGGCCAAACTTTCAAGATCTTGCAACATTTTTCAAGGACAAACATGACAAAGTCAGATCAAATCCATTCAAAATTCATGTTCCGTGGCCGAAAGAAACATCACTCTCGGCCTCACCGTCCCTCACCAGCTCCATGTCTACCAAAACCTTCATTCTGCGAGGATAGAACATGATAGAACACTAAGTGCAGAACAATTTGATGGTGCGGGCTGCTGTGCTGCCTCCATGAACTCATTGGCAGACTCCTCCTTCGCTAATGCAAAATATATTCATAATATTCATATTGAACGATCGATCTATTGTATAATTTATGTACAACAATGATTAATAATGTGTATATATATAATATTCAAAGCTGAGCTTTTGTATATCAAATTCGCAACATCGCCATTTCCTGCAGTCCTTCACAGAAATCCCAGCGAGTTTGAGGCGTGCAGAAAGATCACGAGGAGTCACTGGCCGCGGGGCCACTGGCCAGGCCTACAGTCATGCAGTCATACTCAATCATAGTATTGAGCATCCTGAGAGCAGCTTTTTTGCAACAAATGCATTACATAGAGATACATCGATCATCATAGATTATTCTTAGATCTTCTTACATAGATAATTGATATCATTGCTTCAAATGCCAAGGATTTGTCTCGCCTTTGCAGCAACTCCAGCTCCATGAAGACTCTGCAGCAGTGTCGCTATGGCTTCCTGCTCCAAATGCTTGACGTAAAATTATGTAAAGATGTGTAAAGGCCAAACAACCATTCAATTGAAAGATTGCAGTTCTGACAGGCACTGAGTACAGCAAACAAAAGTTAATTCCTATACGTATACCGATACCCAACAAACATTGCTGACCAAGCCTCCTCATGTGGTCATATGAAACTGCCATGCTGCTAGAAGACAATTGGTCTAGTATGGTCTGGTCTGTACATTGACCCGCTTTTGGTGCTATGATGGGGGCTGTCCCTTTGAATTTGCGGCATTGGGTGGGACTATTGCTAGATTTAAAAACTCGGCTGGCATATGCTGGCATGGTGTGCATCCGAATGCTTGGTATCCCCAAGACAAACTCCGTTAGCCCACCAGCTTTGGTTGCTTTCAATTGGGAAACAAAGGTCCCACACCCACAACAAGCGCGCACACACAGACGCATGCAGGATTCACAAACGAGTGAGGACCTAACCAATGTCAAAACAAATCAAATAAACACATACGAACATTATATATGCTTCTTGGTTTTCTGCGTGCGTGCTGATGTCTGCAAATTACGTTCTTCGGGCCGGAGCACCTTCATACCTAGTGGAGAACAATGCTCGAACTCGGACATCATTGTTGGCTTTGGCCGCGGAGCTGTTATTAGTCGAGTATAGTCAAGTGACCTATGTTTCAAAAAGAAGCCGCCACTGGGTAGCGGGAGATTCAACACTTTTCAAACAGGCCTTCCACGCGTTGCGCCGCGTTGGATAATGGTGGTTTCTTATGGTTTAGTCCCTTATCTGCCAAGAGCCTGTCACTCAGTCCACACCTTTTCTTTGACGTTTCCTATCGACAGCTATTTTATCAGCGGAAGCAATCCTCCACAAGAATGACAAGCTTGCTAGAGAGGAGTGGTAACTCAAACGTCAAGACCCTGCTCAACCTTTTCTTTGGCACACAGATCTGCCCAAATGAAAACTGACAATCACTTTAGCCTGGATTGACTCTGGTGACTAATATATATCACTACAGTATACTGCAGTACTATAGCTATTTAGTCTGTACAGTAGCAGTGGTTTTTCGACATCGCATCTCTGCCACAACGGTGATTAGATGCGACTGGCCTCTGAGGCAAATGTCTTGTCTTTTGGCATGTACACCAAACCCTGGTGGATCACAGGTGGGACAGTCCATCACACGCCAAGTCTGAAAACTCAGGGCACCGCAATGAGACGACTTAGCACTGCAAACTGCAGCTATCTTCACTACATACATAGATCTACAATGATCTACATAGAGATGACATAGAGATACTAGAGCACAAGAGTTCGTGTGCGCAGTCTTTTGTAAACATGTCTGCGCGACGGTTGGAGGAAAGTCTGGCCCAGGTTCTTCCACTAGCTCTCCTTTCCTACAAGTTCTACAAGTATTGGGGCAGCTTGGCATTCTCTTCACTAGTACTAATATAACATAATATGACTGAATGGAATTCAGCAATCTCAGCAACACTCTATAGACTCTAGGCCTCACAAAGCTGGTGGGCGAGACCACTGAAAGGAAAGCAGCAACCTGCAAGCCCATGAGCAAACATCAGTCGCATGATATTGCAAGACAAATCAAGACTGCAAAAATTGGCAAAGGTGTAAACAATTGTAGACACTGCATTCTACATGTGTCAATAAAGTCATGAAGCCTTTATCATCTGCAACTTGCTCCACGCGGCTGGTAACCGTGACCTCAGTCTTCATCTTTTCATAAGCCTCTTAGCTGAGTTGCTCACGAGTTGCTCATGGGACTCATAGGATCACGGGTTTGAGATTCTCGCGCAAAGTTGCCACCTGAAGATGCTCCCACCAGAATCAATGAGCTGGAGGCAGTGGAGGCAGTGGAGGCACTCTTCCCTTTCAGCTGCAGTAGTTCCAAAAGCGCTTTGCCGATCAAATCTCTGACGTCCTCAAATTCGCTGCCTTCGCTTGGCCAGCAAAAGTTCCCTCGATGCTGAGGCGTTGTGAATGCCACTAGAGATATCATATGCGCGAGGGCTTCACGCAGAAAGCTGATCTCCTCTGGCTTTCGAAACCAGTCATAGCCCTGGTTATTGCATCCATGAAACAGCAACATGACTGTCGTGACCTCTTGCTCGCCCTGTTTGTTCGACCAGTTGACAAACGTCTCCACTCCATGCACAGTGAGGTGCTCCATGGGTATAGGCTCGCTATTGGATAAAGTAAACATCATGAAAGTACTCAATGTACTCAGTGCAAACTGTGCAAACGCACCCATTACAGGACTCATCAGTTTCGCTCCACTCAGTGTGGTACGAGCGTGAGACCAAGGAGGTGCCTTCCCACTCTTGGCATTCGTTTCTCCATGTTTCTCCGATCACCACAAGGGTAAATCAAAGAGAAATGACTGCGTCGCCGCATCCATTGCGCATTGAAAGGCATGGATGCATTTGAAATCCATAAGGAATGTTCAGAGCTTCAAGGGTCGAATCTGCAATTGAAGTCGAACATTATATAACTTCAAGAACTTCAAGACCAGTCAACCGGCATCCCATTCATGGCCCAAACATGCCCAAACTGTAAATACGTGTTTATACGTGTTTGATGATTCTAACTATGCTGCCGCTTCAGTTCTTTGTTTCACTCAACTTTGTACTTGAGCCGGGCGGTCGTGGCATTTAATCTTCACAATTCATAAGATATTCAGAAGCAAACTGCGTGAGCATGCTTGCCATGTGTCCTCCAGCACTTTGCAACATTGCGTGTCTTGTCCGTCCACACAAGAGAGCAAGTGGTTCCAAACGCAAGTCTACCTGCTCGGCAACAAACACATGTGTGCCTTTGCCACGTATGCTCTAGGGGGAATTCCCAATATGAAGAAGCGGTCAGCATGACACTTGAGCCGTCTCAATATCATAAATGAGCGCATTTATCTGTGCCAGTACCTAACAATTGTTCAAGGACATCTCAGCGGTGTGACACACTCAGGCGGCAAGAGTATCAATGTGCCCATTTTCGTCTGGTGAAGCAATGACCACAGCGAACATATTTGCACACGGCCCCGTTGGCTTAAAAGTTCCCATTGTGGACGCAAGTCCTTTTCAGACAGAAACTATCAACATGGAATTGACGTATCAGGACTGCAGCTGAGAGGTCTCTGGCCGTTAGTCAGCTTTGTGCTTTGCTTCTCTCCTCTTTGCCCTCTATGAGATTAAACAAATACTCACCTTGGCAGCTTGCTTTTTAACAAGGCATGGGCTCACTGGCACAAAAATCCACTGGACGTCAACACAACCTGGCCCTACCTTGCCATACCTTGCCGACAGTGAATAATTAGAGATCAAGGAAGAGATGAAAAGATCAAGGCAGGGAGTTGCGGGGTTGCTTTCTGCGTCTGGGACACAAAAGTCTTTGGAGGTGAAGGACTGTGGGTCGTACTCTCTCCTTGGTAAATTCGTGCATCGTGTTGCGTCGTGGTGCGCATGCAAAAACGCAGCATAAGACAGATGACAAACAAACTGATACATCTGATACAAGATGACCTACAGGCAAATCGATAGGATTCGATAGGCGCATATCACCTGGGATTCAGATCAAAGCCGAGCTATGCCAGCTATGCCAAGCTTCTTTTCAAGGGTGTGCAAGTGCTGAATTAGCACTTCCAGAGACAAAGGCTCGGCCGGCACTTTGACGCTGACACAACTCTTGGACAGTCCGCCTTGCCTTGGATTCTCGAGGTCAAGACCGGGTTCAAAAACTCAAAAAGGATTCTGGATGGAAAATGATGGAAACCTGGGTCATTCCGATATCGTTCCGATACTCACATTCAGCGTATACCATATTGGCATGTTGCAAACCAGCCACATGAATGCCAGACCATCTGGCTGCCAGTCCAATCTCAAAGGTTTGAGAGAGGGTTGGCTTGCGCTCTCGCTGATATTGTAAACAATTGCCAGTCGCGTCTCTGCAGGTTCGGCCACCATGGGCGAAAATCCTTGTGATCTCTCATTCTCTTGCCTTACCAACCAAACTTCTTCGATCCTTGCCCCAGAATGTTCCAACTTGAGCAGCTGAAGGTTTAAGTGAGGATTGAAACATCGGACCGGAGGCCGACGTTGAACACAGCAATTTGCACGCAGAATACCATCACTCAAACCGCTACTCACCGCCCCCATAGTTTCATAAGGTTGCTGAGAGCAAAATGTCAGGCAAAGTCACTCAGCCAAAGCATGATGCACTTCCTGGAAGAATGAGACAATGAACTCTTACTCTTACAATCTGGCCAGGAATCTCTCCATGACATTCCATGGTCTAGTTTTCTTTGCGAACCAGTACCAAATTACGGAATCATCAACAAATTAATTCAAACATGAGAAAATGGATTGGCAAGTATTGGCATGCAACACTCATACTCGACTGCCTTAGACTGCTGGGCAAATTGCAGCTTCTTTTTCTGGGCATTAAGGTCCAACGCAGTTGAGTGGCTTGAAGATGAACTTCATTGCCTTGACACAATAGCAGCGTCTACTTTGAGACTCTGAAAACCCAAGGCCACGCAACATCCCAACATGTTCCAAGATCTGCCAAGATCTGCCAGGATCTGCCAAGGGACACCAGAAGATGATGCAGTATGGAGCCAGGGTGGCATCGGCCTTGGAGTCGTGCCCTGCCCTGACTTCGGCAATGGGTGTGTTGAAAAATAAGGCATGCCAGGGTATCCCAAAATCCTGTGGTTAGTTTTATCATGTCTTTTTTTAAATTGTGTTTTGGACTAAAATGACCATTTTGCGGTGTACCCATCTTTGGATATACCACAAATCTGAAAGGAGGCGCATATTTTGCCAGTACGAGAGCTCGGCTTGTATCGATGCATGTAGACACCAACCACCAACTGTACAACCTTCGTGGCGCAGCATGCAGGCAAACACCATCTGCCATTGCATTTGCAGGGCATTGGGAGAAAACTGCTCTGCGTTCCGACACGTAATCTTTCAAACTCTGGATTTTGGGCCACATGGGATGTAAACTTGCAATATCTGTGGCTGCAGCCCAAATAGAAACTCCTCCAATGGCCTTGCCAAGGCGGCTTCTGCTGGGCCGAGACAAAATTCTGGGGGATGCATCTGCGTATGCATTGCCGTTGTAGCGGAACTGAAACTAACATTGCAATTTGGCATCGTGACTCATGACTGAATATTGTCCTGTCACACTCCGAGCTTTCCACAAGTACAGTGAACGTTGCACTGCCCTTGCAATCGGAGAATGGTTCGCCAATGGGAACCAGAGCCTGTAGGCGGAAGTGAAGCAATCTTGAAGGCAAACTTGAGAAAACGTCATGCACAGCAGCAAAGAACATGTTGTTCAGCTGGGGGAGCATGCTTGGTGAATTTTTCGCGATCTCTGAGTGGGTGGCTGTCACAGTGAGGAGAATGATGAGAAGCATGGTGACATAGGTCATGAGCCTTGCGAAGAAGCTCAGCCACTGAGCAAATATGGTATGTAGGATATCTCAAAACTTTCCGAAACCATGTCAGCCTTCTGTTTTCGCATGGCAGGAATTGACTAGACTCTGAACTTGACATAACCTGAAGCATGATTGAAGCTTGATAATAATCACTGTTCACCTTCGACCACATTCGATGTATTTCGGATCTCTCCAAGTCACTTGGTAATGATCGGCAGGAACTTGCAAAAGCATCCAAGGCCTCGGTCTCACAAAGACTTGGCCAGTGCGTCAGCATAGCGATTCGATCAAACACTATACTCACTAGACTATACAATAGCATTCAAATGATAGCCACAATACATCACAATATTAATGCAGATACACACAGTTTTTATATATATATAAATATAACTATATAATATGTTTATGCATGATATATTCGTATTCGTAATAATTCATGACCTCTTCCATGCCAATATCTCTGCATGAAGTACCGCCATTTTTTGCTGAAAGCTGTCTTCCTATGCCACATGTGCCGTGCCTTGATTGGTCCTGCATCAAAGAGCTGAGAAACTTGCACTTAAGGCCAATGGACATCTCTGTGTAGTCGTCCTCCAGAAGTGATCAATGTGCTACAACATGTCACAACGATGAACAGCAAGGAGTACTGTACGAGAATCTACTGGATGTTGGGAGCCGCGGCACACGCACCTCTTCCAGAAAGGCCACGATGACAAAGCCAAGCCACAGCAGGAAAGACACAACACCCTGGAAGAGGTATGCGAATGCTGTGATTAGCACCTCAGAATTTCAATGCATTTCATCATATTTCATCAATCACGTCATGCCGGGATATTGCGGGAGGTTGGATGTAGAAGTGGTAAGATGCAATTACTGGCTGTAGCAAGCAAGCACTAATCAAGTACCAGTGCAGCCCAAAACATCCATTCTGTTGCACAAACTATTGACAAACGGACTCGTCCTTGCCTGCCCAACTACAATGCGAGAAGTGACTGAAGCGCTGTAAAACTTAGGCCCGGACAAAAAGGAGAACATCACAGTCTGAGCAGTGCTTGCAAGTGCAAGATTCCGCAGAAGAAGGCTTGGGCTCCTGCAGCAAATTGCACAGGATCACCAATCTTTTGCAGGCCAATTGGTATGAATTGGTATTCAGCGGCTAGGGTTGACTTGAATGACATGGGGAATCAACAAAGGATGCTCAATGCGTGGACAACATTTTCAAACCTCATGGATCATGCACTTTCTGTTCGGTTTGGCGAGAATGCAGGTGCAGGAGATTTTGGGTCACATTCTTCATGAAGAACTGCAAGACAATTACTGACATGAGAGCGCTTAGCAAATACGCCGGTGACTTGAAAATGCCTCTTTAAATCTCTTTGATCTCTTCACTACTTGCTGACAACTTGACCGCAAACCACAAAAATCACAAACATTCTCCTCCACAGTGGAAGGTGCAAATGTTGTTTGACTTTGCATGTCGACTTGCCTCCCACCCTGTTGTCCTGACAAGTGACTCCAGCTGGGCAAGAAACGCTCCTGGTTCTAACACCAGGGACACATTGCCTTAGTATCGAGAATCACATCATCCGTTCACAAAGCAAGCTGCTGCCGGGGCATTTTCTGCCGGTGCACTGCTCCCAAGCCCTTCTGAGATCCACGCATGTAGCAGGTGCATGTTGACCAGGCTGTTGTTGTATACTCCTGCTACATTGAGTATCTAATTCACTTGGTTTCCGTCTTTCATGTCTTGTGAAGCCGGACAACGATGTAACCAACATGATCCAACGGAATCCAACATGCAAGACGCTTTGAACGTAGCGCTCTCCGCTGCTATCCTGTAGATTTGTGCTAGCAGCTGTTGATGGCGCAGCCGTTGGGTTGGTCTGGAGCCTGTTGCAAGCAGTCTACAGTATCAACTAGAAAAGGAAGCAAGCATAAATATGAACTCTAAAGCACAGTCCGCGGTGTGCATCAACACGGTATATCCTTAAGAGAAGAGGAAACAAACACTCTTTGTCGTGTTTCAGCTTGCAACTATTCTCAATTCATCTCAATTCGTAGTGTTGCGGTGCTGCTATGATGTTGTGATAACATGTGATAGCAATGTGGTCTCACGCTCACCTGGTCTTTATATTCTTTATGTCTTCTTAATCGCTACTCATGTCAACGTAGTGATTGATGTGCAAGTCTGTGGTCTCTCGGTGATGCTGTACTGATCTCCGTGTGACACCAGGTCTAAAATCACGACATGCTGTCGGGCTTTCCAGCCATCTCCAAACATGCTGATTCATGTCTTACAGAGGAATTCTGGTCATCTCGTGATGAAGGTTGCAATGCTGTGTTTCGCGGTGTTTCACTATGTGTCGCTGTGTTTCTGTGTTTCCTTGCAAGTGCCTTGCCTTTGTCTTGGGGTCCCGGCGGCTGTGATGGACTTGATATGTCCAGTAACATCGATGTGATTGGAACATATCGGATAGTGTTTTCAACCCATGCCACGATATACTATTTATTATACAATTGTATGTGTGTGTGTATGTATATACAATCATATAATTATATATATATATACACACCATATTGTCTAATGTTAACCATATAATTGGGATCATCCCAGGCAGCACCATGCAAGACAAAAAAAAAAATGCACCGATCAAGCAAGCACCACAGTCCTTCATGCGGTGCTGAATTCATATTTCATCACAATTTGCCACTGCTCAGCACAGCTTTCGACGTGGCCTCCTTTCAGAGCTGCAGAAATTCCCTGCGCCTAGCCATGTCACAGGAGAGACACATTTCGATACATTTTGAACAATGGGCTCAACTGCTCGTTGGTGCGTGCAAGACAGTGGAAGATGGTGCAAAACTCCACACTGTCACAGATTCCAACGACGCGCAGTGTACTTCATTTTTCTTCTTGTGTTCAAAGATAGTGGCGACAAATGAGTCAATTTCTCACCTCCACACTCCTGAAGCTCATCCTGAATGTCTTCTTGCAACACCTGTGCGACAGCGCGTGCTGCTTTCTGGCGAGTGAGCTAATGTTGTGTAAGCACGTCTCTGCAAAGCTAGGAATGGAGGGTCAACTGGTTCGACTTTGTCCAACATTGTTTCCCGTGTTTTCACTGTCAATCACATTTCCCTGGGCTGATCCGCATTACCTTTCATGACGTTGCTTCTTGATGCTTCTTGTCCGTTCTTGTCTGAAGATTTCTCACCAATCTCACAGCCTCAACCCCCTCATACCCAACCACTGCTTCTTGGAGAACTGCATGGCCAAACCTCAAATTGAGCAGCTCGGCTGCACAGAATGGATTGCTGAGGCATTCTGGCAAATGCAACTGAGAATCCCACGGTCTTGGCAAACTTTTCTCTGCATTCTGTGAACGCGCCTGCTGGAAAACAAGGGGGTCTGCCGATGGACGCAAAAGATCTTCGCTTCATGGCTTTTGTCATTGGTTACCATCCAAGAATCCCGGTCGCTGCATGCTGCATGCTGCATACAATGGACCCTTGCTTGGGATGAAGACTGCTAGAGTCTTTACACAACTAGACGAGTCCAGCGCTGATGTTCATCAGCCTAGTGGAAAACATTGAGCAGGTTTGAAAGCGCTACAGTAAGGTGTCAGTGCCTCATCACTACTTGGAAGCTCGTTGGCAACTTGCTCCTCGCTTGGCACAGCCTCAAGGTGAGTGTCAAACTCGACTGTCACTGCAGGAGGAGTCAGACCTGCAAGTCTCAAAGTAGGATTCTGATGTTGTTCGTTCGTTGTCCAGAAGATTGATTGTCGAATGATCCAAAACTCTGCGAAGTGCAGATACAGATCTATATACAGCAGTTTGCAACAAAAAAAAACGGAGCACAACGGCACCCACGATACAGCATAGACAGCTAAGGTTGCAACAACTGATCGGATTACTGTGTCCAATTCGAACTTGTGGAGGGCTGATAAGCCTTGATCCATGAGCCTGGGGCCATGCTCAAGGCTGCTCCAGTCTGATCCAGTCTGATCCAGTCACACAAAGTCACACCATGTCATCCTTCAGGAAGCCTCCTGCCACTGCCAAACAGCGCAACGCAATACGCTGATTCCTTAGACCATCCAAGCATGATCAGATCCACAAAAAAGGTATCACTCAATCACCGAATAGCGCAGCTCTGACATCTGCATGATATCAGAAAGGCGATGCTGAGGATACGGCATTGAATGACTGCTCAGCACACATCGATTCATCTGTGAGGGTCAGTCCCTCATTCCTCATGGGAGTTTGCAAGGTCCATACAATTGATTACAATGGCACTGGCTTACATTGCGCCGGAAACGGCGGGATGCAAAGTGATCCGAGATCCCATGCGCCAAATAGAACAAACAAGATGGAACGAAAAGCTGTAGAGTTAAAAAGAAAAAGTGGACCTTCTATGACCTTCTTGCACTTTCCACCTTCTGCATATTTGCAGCCATGGCGCGCACACTCTGTTGCCTTGGCTTCAAAGCAGGTACCCTCTTGATGTCAAATAGCGTTCAAGAGCCCAAACACATGCACAGTATTATGATGTATTATGATTCTGTATATCTATTACATGTGCATAATATATAATAATATATATATACAGTATATATGTATATACAGTATGTATATATATATATATATACATACATCTATACATGAATATATGTATATATATATACATATATTTATACATATATTTATAGTCGCCCCGGAATAGATAGAAAAGTGCCAAACCTCAAAAACCGATCTAGATTATAGATTTTGGGCTTACTTTTCTATCTATAGTATCGTGCTGGTNAAGTGCCAAACCTCAAAAACCGATCTAGATTATAGATTTTGGGCTTACTTTTCTATCTATAGTATCGTGCTGGTATTTGCAGTAAATCCTGCAAAAAACGTGTTTTGTTGATGCTTTTGAAAGCAGATTTTGCTGTAAATACCGCGTCGATATAATAGATGGAAAAGTAAAACGTTGCAAAACTGATCTAGATAAACCCAAAAAGTACACAAAACCCGCATTTTTCCTGCAAATACCAGGTCGATACAATAGATGGAAAAGCACCCTGCAGTCAGTTTATGCAGTTTTGAAGGGTAAATTGACAATATGAGCCC
>BGPT01000475.1:271292-283560 GCA_003297045.1 Symbiodinium sp. clade C Y103 | reverse complement strand
ATACCAGGTCGATACAATAGATGGAAAAGCACCCTGCAGTCAGTTTATGCAGTTTTGAAGGGTAAATTGACAATATGAGCCCCATTCCGGCGAGCTTTGCTGCAGTTTATAGGGAAGGACTAACCCTTTGAGCCCCATTCCTGCACGTTTCCCGTGCAATTCCCATAGTAAACCGCAATGGCNATTCCGGCGAGCTTTGCTGCAGTTTATAGGGAAGGACTAACCCTTTGAGCCCCATTCCTGCACGTTTCCCGTGCAATTCCCATAGTAAACCGCAATGGCGTTAAAGATTGCGGGTTCCATGTTTTAAGCAACTCCTATTTTTCCACCTATCGTATCGTGCTGGTATTTTGCAGTAGATCCTGCAAAAAACATGTTTTGTNAACATGTTTTGTTGATGCTTTTGAAAGCAGATTTTGCTGTAAATACCGTGTCGATATAATAGATGGAAAAGTAAAACGTTGCAAAACTGATCTAGATAAACCCAAAAAGTATACAAAAACCGAATTTTTCCTGCAAATACCAGGTCGATACAATAGATGGAAAAGCACCCTGGAGTCAGTTTATGCAGTTTTGAAGGGTAAATTGACAATATGAGCCCCATTCTGGCGAGCTTTGGTGCAGTTTATAGGGAAGGACTAACCCTTTGAGCCCCATTCCTGCACGTTTCCCGTGCAATTCCCATAGTAAACCGCAATGGCATTAAAGATTNNTTAAAGATTGCGGGTTCCATGTTTTAAGCAACTCCTATTTTTCCACCTATCGTATCGTGCTGGTATTTTGCAGTAGATCCTGCAAAAAACATGTTTTGTTGATGCTTTTGAAAGCAGATTTTGCTGTAAATACCGTGTCGATATAATAGATGGAAAAGTAAAACGTTGCAAAACTGATCTAGATAANAACATGTTTTGTTGATGCTTTTGAAAGCAGATTTTGCTGTAAATACCGTGTCGATATAATAGATGGAAAAGTAAAACGTTGCAAAACTGATCTAGATAACCCAAAAAGTACACAAAATCGAATTTTTCCTGCAAATACCAGGTCGATACAATAGATGGAAAAGCACCCTGCAGTCAGTTTATGCAGTTTTGAAGGGTAAATTGACAATAAGAGCCCCATTCCGGCGAGCTTTGGTGCAGTTTATAGGGAAGGACTAACCCTTTTTGGTGAATTTGTGCAGGCTTTTGGTAGATTTCTATCTATTGTATCCTCATTTTTCCATGGTTTTGATATCAAAAGGACGTCTGGGAAAGTCGGGGTTGAAAATCTAGATCCCGTTTCGAGAAAAGCCTGCCCATAATCTAGATCGTTTCGGAGGGGGCGCATTTCTCGAAACGCTTTTCTANTCTAGATCCCGTTTCGAGAAAAGCCTGCCCATAATCTAGATCGTTTCGGAGGGGGCGCATTTCTCGAAACGCTTTTCTATCTATTCCGGGGCGACTATATACATAATATAAAAATATATGATTATGCATATTTGTGTGCATGTATGAGCGTACATATTGTACTGCCTACCTGTCTACCTGTTTCAGCTGTGATTCAGCTGTGATTTGCGGCATGCACATTCTATTCTTGCATGACGCAGAAACACCTCTGTTCTTCCTCCTTCCCAGGCTCTAAGTCACGTGCAATCGCACCGAGGTTGGCTGCTGTAACTACCCCACTCGTGAGAGGGGCATTGCCTGTGAAGTTGCATTCCTGAGGCAAAGTCTTCGACCAAATGAAGTAGAAAGGAAGGTCATTTTGGATAAATCGCTTCATGACATGTTCTTTGCTTTTGATTAGTGAAACATGTTGTAGCAGGTCTAGTACGTCATTCAACAATCATTTTGGCAACTGTGATGAGAATCTATATAGAATTTAGATTTGTTCTGCACTTGTTGAATTGCACTGAATTCATCATACTTGCCACCTTTAGTCTCGAATCCAGTGCCCCAGGTTAATCTTTCACCCAAATCTGGTTCCGCTCAGGACAAAAGAGTTTGGAAAGGTTTGGATGGGATTTGATTGTTTGAGTTTTTTAGTTGGCGTTAATTATTTTACTGGTCTGCAAGGTACCAAAGGGTGCTCCTTACCCAAGAAATCCCCAGAATGCATTTAAGGCTCTGGGAGCTGCAGCGTGGAAACGAAGGCCGTACACATTACCTCCGCACACCATTGCCCAGCAACCCTTTCGCTCGTGGCAGTCCATTCGGAGGAAAACATGCACACTGCAGAGCAATTAATATTGGCCATATTATTGGCATCAGTGAAATTGCTTGAGGAATAAGCCTTTCTGCAGTAGGACCTGCATCAGCTGAGTCGGATGGTCGCCGTTAAACAGGAGTTTGCAGTTTGACAAGATTTGACAAGTGTCTTCCTCACAACCTACTTTCCACTGGGCAAAACTGACAGTTGCTTTCTGATTGGTGCACTCTTGAGGGTGTTGAGACGCGGGCGGAATGTCAAAGGTTGCGCCAGCGGCAAGATTCGCCAAGACGTAGTTCTTGTCTGCAAACCTTGCGGCAATTTGTTTTGCAGCAAGTGAATGGTGTCGACCCTATCAACCGATTGATCGTGGCGCGGATGTGCGGCCACAAAAGACCATAGTTTCTCAGGTTGGAAGCTTGTCTTGAGACATGAATCATGTGGTTAGCCCACAACCAACAAACATGCTGACCTGCTGGAAAGCTTGTCAAGCTCTCTTTTCAAGCACAGCCACCAAAAGAAAGGACAGCGTAAAGACAAATAAGGGCCGGTCCATCCCAATGTTGACTGGGAGGCTTCAAACACAGTCTGGCAGTTGATGTTAGTTGAAAATTGACCTCAGCTGCAAGCATTCAGCCTGTCATTCTACTGAAGTATGGCAGGACGGAGCCGTGTGCCAAACTGGCAGCTGCACGATGATCAAATGGTCACTTGCTATACTCTGCTAGACCTGCTCCTTCTTCCTTTTGATCCAGACAAGCTGCCGCTCTCAATCGGATATGCAGCTGCAGCTGCCTTAGCAATGCAAAGCAAGGTTTATGTTTGCCTCGTCCAATGAGTACACCCTAGTGCATAGACAAGCGACTGCCATAGAGCCTGAAAGGGGAGCACGCTTGGCTGTCAGGTCTTGCAATTTGTATACTAATCTTAATACACCCTTGGCACAAAGGACTGCTGCAGATTTGTCCAGCCTGAATAGCATGTATCCTTTGCCGCCAATTGCCGAGAATACACTCCAGTTCGCAAGCCTATGTCAATCAGTCAAAAACATCCTGAAAAAAATCCGTGGGGACATGCACTGTGTCCTCTGCAAGAAAGTCTTCGCACCTGCCGACATTGCTCCACACAGTGTCCGGAAGGATGAGGCCTGACAAGTTTGATCAACTTTGCTTGATGCGGTCGATACACTTCAAGATTTCAAGATCTGGTGTCAATGGATTCCAAAGCACGGAAACGAATGCGATCAAAACCTGCGATGTGAGAAAAAACACATCTGTGTGTTTGTATCAAAGCCTGGGCCATGGTGATAGCCACTTCATCACAAGGGCACTCTGTAGCCTGAACCGCACATTTTACCTACTTGTGAACATGTTTGAACGTCCCAGCTAGCTTCTGTCGGGTGGCCACATTTCACAAAGCCTAGCGACCTGACCATGCAAGAAGAGATACTTTACCTGAATGATCCTGAATGCATTTCATGTGTTATAATGCACACATGTGGGTATCCACATGTACCAAGAAACACTGAGGGTTTTGCCCTCATTGCAAAACATGACACTGCCTAGTGCGGAAATCAACCTGGCAGGATGCCTAATTAGATTGAACATGTGCATGAATGAAGGTAGCTGTTGTACATTGTGCGTGCGATATCCACGTGTACATGGGCGCGAAACAAATATATACCTTGTCTAGTCCTACATCTTCAATGTGTAGCAAAATGCCTTACACATTCCTTACACTAAAGCGCACAACAGCCGCAGACCTCCTGAAAGGTAAACCGTTGATAAAAACGCGGCCATCGCATGCTCTTGCCATTGTGTGAGTGAATGAGTGCGCCAATAAGGACTGTACCCAAGTACAGCCTCGCATCCGATTTATGATCTTCCATCGATATCATATCCATATTGCACGTGAGATGTTCTTGTGCATGTGCTGCAGGTGGAAGGGAAGAGTTTTGGACGAGTATTGGTCATCATCCTGAATATATTGCAGTGTATGGCCAGCTTAGCAAGGCAAAACTGTGCGCAGTCATTCAACCATATCATATCCACACAATACTCGGGCAAATTGGATCAAATTGGTGCATCATTGTACGTGCTAGTGTGCAACGAATCCTTCACTGGGATAGCATGGGTATATCGCCTCCCAGTTCTGCCGGCGTAAAAACCGAGCTATGGGAATTGTAGCACAATCATCACAATCACTCATTAAAGCTTGGGGTTGACCTTTCATGACCTCATCGATATACCGGCAGGTGCTGCAATGCGAGAATAGCCAGATTGAGATCATTTAAAGTGTCACCAGTGTTCTCGCAGCAACCAGAAATCAGGAGCTCCCTGCGATTTTGTTTACCATATGCAGGATGAGTCTTGAAACCAACATATGGTGGCCATATATGAACATGCTCAGACTCTATGGAATTTCGAAATACTTCCAGCGCACGCTTAGCTGACTTTGCTGTTATAAACTTTTTTTGGCAGCAGGCCTGCCAAGAAGGCTTCACACTTGGGATCTCATTTGTACAAGTGCCAGGACCTGGCAACTTGACCCAACTGACACAGGTTGCTGCACCGTATGCAAGCGAAGTGATTCCTTTCTGTTGGATATAGAAGGAGTCCGTATAATATGCTGCATATAACTCTAGTTTTTCTATAGTACTTGCAATTTCACATCGAGAGGAGAAGTGAGTTGAGAATAGAGAGGTCATTGAATAACCACAACATTGTCACTTGGTGTTTTGACGCATACACACACACACAAGAAACACACTACTGGGCTTTGTCTTGGGCATCCGTTGTGCAGAGCTCAGCATGTGGAATCATAGAGGTACAATGAAACAGCAGATTTGACATAATAAAACCATCTTGAACAATCTTGAACGTGATTCAACGTGATTCAACGTGATTCAACGTGATTCAACCAGGGCCTGTCAATTGAGGACCAAGACTTCGCATGAAGGCCTTGCAACTGGAAGAACCAACAGTGCTAGCATCGTCAGCAAACGTGTTAAATGGCCCCGAATGATCTTACAATATCTTACATGTTTCATCATGTTTCCAATGAGTTCCAAAAACATGACATGTAATGTGTTCTTTACAATCAGTTGCCCTTGTCAGCCTTATCAAACTGACTTGACTGTCTCCGAGGTCCACACTCGAATTAGAACTCTGCAGTTCCAAGTTACCTTAGGAACTGCAGAATGGACTATCCATGGAATACACTTAGACAAAGCCAGACACGCCGAAACCAAACAACAGATAGGCGTAAGCTGAAGTCAGGTGACTTCATTGCAATTTTTGGTCTCAAACAGAGTTGTTACAGGCATCTCAAAGTTCAAAGGGACTGGTTGCAAGCCCTACAGGAGCCCCAGAAAAACTCAGCAGGAGCCATAGCTTGAGAGGATTTGGGATGGACATCCAACCAACTGAGAGTCATGGAGAGCCAAGGGACACAAGACTCGCTCACCTGTGGTTTGCTGGGGTTTTGCCTCGACGCAAGTTTGTCATGACAAATCTGGCGTGTCCAAGGGGCCTAACACGAGCTGAAGTGGTACAACTGCAGTAGTACCTCTCTAACAAGTCTAGAGGATCCACCGCAAAAATGTGAAGTCTACAAGTTGCATGCTTGTGTCCATTTGCAAGGACCAACAAGGCCTTCCTGCTGGAGAAAAAGGCTTGTCATCCCAAAGAAAAAGTCATAACAGCAAACAAACAGAAATTATGATACAAGAACACAAGCTTGGAAGTCTGTATACAGACTTGTTGACATGGGATCTTTGTCAAAAAACACAAATAGTTACAGCTATATATAGTCGTGTAGTATACTTGTATACACATCTCCCAAGGCGCACCTTCTGTCAATGATGTTTAGCAGCATAGTAACCTTGGAGATTAAATACACGCAAACCATTGACCATCGCTCGTGCAACACTGAGACATAAAAGCTTAGTCTGAGACAGGGGAATCTGCAGACAGCACAAGAGAGTTGCAAGTGGAGTCCAGGGCTGCCTGAAACAGCTGAAGACAACATATGCTGGAGATGTCTGGAGAGCTGTGAAAGATTTTGAAAGCGTGTCACCACAAGCCACTTCGACACTTGACATCATCAAACATCATCAGGCATCATCTGCTGCTGATTTTGGTGGCCTCCTGGAAAGCATCATAGTATTGACCATTTGCAGTCTTAGGTGTCAACATGCTAGGGTTCACCAGAAGAATTGCTCTCTTCCGTTTGATGTGTCTCAGTCTGTTTCATGTTCTTTCAGTTTTGTTTTGCTTCAAAACCAATTTCTCATTCAATGAAGCAAGAATGGGCATTCTGCATGAAGAACCTTGCACTAGGTCTCATTGGCGAAATCCTCACTGAGGTCTGGACCGATGCATCTAACTGCCAAGTCAGATTGAACGCCTGAGAAATGAATATCAAGGGAAAAATTGAGAGCGTGTCAACACACTTCAATTTCACTTTCTGCACCAGATTCCCATGCAGTTTCCTCACCCTTTCATGACTGCACTAGTCGTAGCCCTACACTCTTGGACTTGATGGCTTGATTCAGCTTGATCTGCTGTTCTTCAGAAATCTTGCGCCATGTAATCTCACTGAGGGCTAGGGCGTGTCTCCAGCAGTCGGACTTGTCACCTCCCCACTTCACACACTGTAGAACAAGAAACCTGGAAATATCACTGACTCCAAGAACTGCTTTCAAATTTTGAATTATGTCCAGTAGCCATGGAACCGAACCCGCAAATCTCAGCATCGGCAGGTGGACATCAGCTGGGGCCGCAGCATAACATTAACGTGTCGGTGCAGTTTCCGCATCCAACCTCACAACATCTTATAGCATCTCACGACAAAGCTATGAGTACTTTATACTGAGATTTACTGTAATCACATAGCTTTCTGCAGGATGTTTGCAACATCATCACATTCTCTCCATTGCCCTCCATGCTGGCAGGCTACAGTCCAGCCGTTGGTGATGTTCACCTGGTGTCTTTGCATAAGCACCAGAGGATGTTGACGCGACTGTATCTTGCTGACATTCACCGTCTAAAAATGCCTAAAAAAGATCTAAAAGGAGAAAATGGGAAGACTCCAAGGGTGGAAGAAACCCAGGGTCCTACCCACGGACACTCTTAGAAAAAATACACCATGTCACATTGGGTCTTACCCTCTGGCCGTGCTAGCTAGTCTGCCAGTTCAAAGACTTTGAAATTTGATTATGCCGCCTCGCCGGGAATATTGCACAAATACTCTTCGATCGGAGTGTAAGATATCAGCGCCCACCTCAGATCTGCATCAGGAAACAGCTCTGCACACTGCATCTCTCCGCCCAAACCATGCCACAACCACACCATGAGGTCAAGACCCTCCAAACACACTTGTTATGCATCCTATCCAGAAGAAATAGGACCTCAGGACAAACAGAGAATTGTCTCTAGTGAACATTAACTTCGCCCCACTTTCAAAGCTTGTAAAAGAACATTTTCGGTACAGCCTGTAGAGAGAGAGATTGAATCAACAATCAAGCTTTCCACACTAGGCTGGGAGTGAGCCCTGCTCGCACTGCTCTCGCAGAAAGTCTTGCAGTTCTGGCAGGCAATGAAATTGAAGCAATGTGGCAATGCATCTGAATTTAAATTGACTGTAACCATAAGACAAGGTCAATTTCAGCCAAACTCAGCCTTGGCAAAGATGATTGAGTGGATGAATTGAGGGGACACAAATACCATGCGTGAGACAGAAGGGAAATTCACGGCTTTTCTGAACGGCTTTGGCTCCATGCGGTCCTTTGCAAGAAGCCCATGTTGCGATTGGAACGATTGGAATTTCTCTCAATCTTCACCTGTGAAACTCTTTAAGATTCATGTTGATGAAGGCTTCACCTGCGGGATGACAACCAGTTTTCTCCATTGAACTTTGAATACTGGGTTCGTCTTGTGTAGGTAAAAACATGGAAGACGCAAATCTCTTTCCTGATGGTATAGAATGGTATGGAACATGAAAGTCTCCTTAACCAAGTGCAGTAGTCGTCATGCTCCTGACTTGCGGCCCCAACATGTCGTGCGGGCTTGAAGAATTAGTGTTGGATTGTGAGATCGTTGGTCTGCGACTGTTCTCCTCGCTGAAACATGTATGGCACGCAATATCACCAAACAATGTGTCTGCACTTTTGGCAGTGCCACCTATTCCTACTACTTGAGAAGAGGCAGGACAGCAAACGAGGAGGATAGTAGCTGATACATAGTAAACTTAGTGAACTAAATAATGCAATTCAGCGGTGTCTGGATGTCTGCCCACTTTCAAATTTCAGTTGACAAGAAGCAAAGCCTTGCCGATCTTGCAGGTCCAATTGCAACCGAGAACTGGGAGTTGCAGCATGTTGCAGAAATTGCCGCAGCATCTGCAGCCACTCTGATGTTTTCATCTGCTTTCCTAGAGCAGGTGGAGCCTGTACTAGGGTACTTCATAGGTTTTCATAGTACTTCAGTTTCGTGTCGGACTGAAACGGGCAACCAATCCATGCCATTTGCCCACTTTCCTGCTGCTGACCACTTTTGGTCGAAGCAGCTGTCATTCGTGGGCAGTAAATATGACAAGGGTAACAATCGTAAAGACATCTCTATGGTGAGCCCCACTTCGCCCCTGTACAAAGGTGGGCTGTGCGAAATGGGATTATCCCGGCGCAGAAAATGGGCCAGAGTCCTCAATGGTTCAGCAATAGCGACAGTGTCCAAATGCCACAAGCAGTATCAGCCACCCCAAATTATTTGCGCTTTTTTCTCCATCTTCTCTCTTTTTGAAAGTGAAACTCAAAAAAAGACTCTCTCTTCACTGGGGACCTGACTGGCTAAGGCTCAGTTAGGCCTTGCTGATTGCGTCCTCAGACTCTTTGTCACTACCATTGCCAAAAGCTGAAGGTGTGCTACAACTTATGGGAGCAAACGCTTGAAACCAAGCACAGAGATGAAACTCCCAAGCGTGGCATACCATGTAGTACATAGAAAAATCAAGGCAGCAAGTGCCGTTTGAACAGAGCTTGAGAAGGCCTGCGCATGAAGCACATAGCAAAGTCCAGCGCAAAGGAAGCAGACGTCCCAAAGTATTCCACTGCATTCGCACTTACTTCAGTTGCTTTGGTACTGAATACTTTGGATTATCTTACTCTACCTTACTCTCTCTCTTACTCTATTGCGTAAAGCACAAAGATTATGCCGAAGCCAGTGCAGCGGTCAAAGCCAGACTTGAGTGGCTCATGCTACAGGATGTGGCACTGGATGTGACACTGGTGCCAGCGAGAACTTGATGTATTCGAAGATACTTAGTCCGGGGGATTCATGGCTTGCCATTAGAATATCGCCTATGTTGCAAAAGAAGGGTTCACATGCCTGGATTTTCATGAGTTTCAAGACCTTTGCCATAGGTTCAAAGGTGTTCAAGTCCGGCTCTACTTGCAGCCTGAAGACGAGCACAGCCGACTGCTGTGCTGCAGCACAGTTGTGCAAGAACCCATGACCTAAGCTGCCCGGCTACCAATGACTGGCCCACTGAAGTTGCAATGAAAATCATTCGGAGTCTCGCACTCATCAGACGCCAGGAATCATCTCTCTGCTTATGCCGAATCCAGCTTGAACTTGTAAGTCTAGAATGTGGCATACCATGCCTTGTTCCGCATTGAGCAGTGCACCTGCAGTCTTCTTGGAATGCACCAAAGCCCCATTGACCTTAATCTCGAAGTTTCCAGTGACACCAGGGTCCTTGATCTCAGAGAAGCTGATGTCCTCTCAGATGGATGTCAAAAACCTAATGAAAAAAAGAACACGCTCGTTTGGATCATACAAATCTGGTGCGGGACGGCTTCTTCGAAATTGATATGGTTTTGACTGGGTTATCGTTCGTGTCTGATGTTGGATTTAAGCAAAAAAATCTTGAGGTTCAGAAATAGGTGCGGAACATCGGGAAACGCCATGGAAATATGCAGCATCTGCGGAAGAGTGGCGGCGTTGGGTCATACTTATTTCAGAGTTTTGTGCTGCTGTTTGTCGATGTTTCTAGCATCTGTCTTGGTAAGGGTTTTGCACCCTTGCGTTGCACTTGCGCTGTGGAAGCTCCTTAGGGGTTGTGGCTGCTGCGTGCTCATGGGGCGGGCCGGGCGCATCTCACTGACAGTATGTTTTGTGTGTAGTATGTCCTTGCACTTCGCTGCTGTGGTCAAACTGCGGGAAACATCTCACAGGCAGTTTGGTTTTGCACTTTCTTGCAGCAGCTTGAATGAAGGTGGAAAGAACCTCACAGGCACTTTGCTCTTGCACCTGCGTGTGGAAGTTGCAGCGTGACATGCATCTCAGGATTTCTCAAGGTGGTTTTCACATCTGCGCATCACAGCCACGTTCTATGTGGACTGTACATTTGCAACATTGATCTTGAAACTGGTCTCTGCCTTGCTTAGCCCTAGAACTGCATCTTTGGTTATCGTTCGGTTATCGTTCAGGTTATCGTTCGGGGCCACGGCCGAGGAAAAGAGAAACCTTTTCTTGCTGCGTATGGCTGGCTCCACATGACTACAGACTAGCCAGGAATGATTTCCACAATTGCGGTTTTGCTGCGAGCACGGGCATTCAACTAAAGGGATCATCCAAAACCATCTCAAAGCAGAAGGTTTCTGCTGTCTTTCAATGGCAGGGTCAATAAAAAAAACATATCTGAGTGGAAGGTTTCCGTCCGTCGCTCCATGCACAGAGTCCATCGACAGCATATCCTGGATATAGAAGGTATTTATTATCGTTCTGTCAGAAGGGTCAACGAAAAGCATATCATAGATGGTTTTTATTATCGTTCACTGCGCAGGGCCAATCAGAACTGGCAAAACAAGCACTTCAACAGCCGCAGATAGGTGCAGGACGGTTTCTTGAGACGAATACTTAAAAAATGTTGGGACAGCAGTGTCTCAAAACCCTGCGAAAAAGCAAACCCCGTAAAAATGAGACTACAAGACCATCCAGCAACGACCATGAAGCTCTGATGAAACACGGAAGTGTGAAGCTCAAAGTTGCAAGGTCAAGTGACGAGATGTGACAAGTGTACAACTACAACTTGATACATCTTGATAAATTCCTTGATACAACGGCTGTGAACAACTTCTGCTTGTGCTGCAGCACCGGTCCTTGCCAGGACACTTGGTCTTGATCAGATCGATGGCGGCCTTGCTGTGTCGGCCATAGCCTCAGCCTCCGCAGTATTGTATCTCCACTGCCACGGGCATGTCAATTGCTCCGCTTTCAGTTCAGAAAATGCAACCACTTCAACAGAAGTCTTGAGACGTCAAGAAGGCTGCGAAGACTTCTTTCGCAGTGTCTGTGGGCTTCCAGAGACAAATTTGGATTGTCAGGCACAGGACTCTGTGCATCACTTTCTCTGTTACAAAATCATTAGATTGATTCCACTATGCCGAAATATGACGTGATATTTCAGCAAGAAAACGAGAGAGAACCAGCAGCTGTCAATTAGCTGACCATTGATGGTAATTTGCAGTGTGAAGCTGATGACATGCGGAGATCTTTTCTTCCATCTTTGCAGCTCTCAATCGGGGTGTTCAGAAGTCTCAGCTACAGAGTACCTGCAAAGTACACCCAAAACATGAAGCAGGTACTGTGCATGACTTCCCACCGAAGTACACAACAGAACAAAAGGCTTGCAGAAAAAAATGCAAATACCATTGATAACCGCTTGAAATGATTATAGGACCGGATAACCCCACATGTCAACTTCTTCCAGTACACACCAACAGAAGTGTAAAGAGCAGATGACAACAATAAAAGAGAGGAAGGGGAAGCNATTATAGGACCGGATAACCCCACATGTCAACTTCTTCCAGTACACACCAACAGAAGTGTAAAGAGCAGATGACAACAATAAAAGAGAGGAAGGGGAAGCGTGCAAACGCTGTGTAGAATAGAGGTGTGTGTCTGTGCGGATATGTGTATGTCGTGTATGTATGTGTGGGTTGGTGTTGTGCGTGTGTAGTGTTCGCTGTGTGTCTTGAGTGTGTGGTGTGTGTTGTGAGTGTCATGTTCCTAGTGTGTGT
>BGPT01000475.1:203011-253816 GCA_003297045.1 Symbiodinium sp. clade C Y103 | reverse complement strand
CGAAAAACGAAAATTCCAGGCTCCTGTTTTTTTTCTCTCCCCAGCCAGGCTCTGGCCTCACCTTCCCAAACGGGCCCAAATCAGAGCCTCCCCCCCCCCCCCCCCCCCCAGATTAGCTTCGCTTCGCTTCGCTTATACCTATACTCAGCCCAGGCCTTCGGCTGGCTTTCGTAATAATTAAAAATGAAAGCAGATGCAGCAGTGTAATATAATCCCATCAACTAAGAGTATCCAAAAGTGGTTTTTAAAAACTGGTCAAGATGACAAGACACGTTTCGACCGCAACCCAATGTTGAGAAACAACATATCATCATAGGACAAGAAAGCCCCACATCTGACCATTCACTTGGGACAGTCATGTGACCACTGGTCCCGCCTGGACAACTTGTGAACAAAGGGACCACCTCAGGTGCGCAGAAATTGTGCTATGGTAGATCCATGTAGTAACTGTAGTAACTACAATATGTTAGTATCAACTGTTAACATCCATTGTTAATATCCATTGTTCATGTGTTGTTTCCAGGTGTGTGCACAGCTTTAATATTGATATCCTGATTAACATCCTGGTAAACTTCGATATTCAAAAGAAGAAACAACTGGTCTCTCAGCAAAGTGGAAATTCTGCATATGGTGAATCTGATTAAATTCACCAGCTATTCCAGTGTCATTAACCTGAAGCAAAGACTTCCAAGAACAGGTGGTTGATCGTCAAACCATGTCTCAGGATATGGACTGAAGCGTCGCACAGATGTTGCAGTGATTGCAAATTTTTGACTTCAGCGGCAAGAGATTCAGCAGTTGGGTCAAAAAGTAAGATCGCAAGACACCTTTCTACTGCAACCCAACATTGAGAAACAAAATGAAGCACAACCTGGTATAATACTTCTGACATAAAAGTACGATGATATGAGACAACCACGTACATGTGAAGAACCTGGTAGGATGCATGTGTGCTCTCAAGAGAGCAGGCAAAAACATGTTAGACTCTTAGACTGTCTGCCGGGTTTGTAGTGTATGCATGTATTTGACACTCACACTTTGTTGCTTTCCGCGGCTACACCCTGAAGGAATGCCATAGTACCAAACCAACAGCACCAAGACACGTGTCACAAGTGACAACGGAGAGCGAAGAGAGGCAAAGTGGCAGAGCCTGCATCACAGCACATCCTTGCCAATGCCCATGGCTACGGGTCAAGTAACTATTGGATCAATGATCCTCCAAAATGGATGCTTTACGAACCCGAAAAGTTAATGGGGACCATAATGACAAGTTTTGAGGTATTGAAGGACCTGTTCGCTCCCTTCCCGCGAAACATACATGCATTTTGCTGCATTCTCAGCTCTCAATGCTCAGGCTCCTTTCTGTTTCAAAACACAAAGTGATCTGCAGCCGAAAGGATAAGGAGATACAATATGGCCGCAAAAGGGAGCAGCATGCCTTTGATTCTCCGGCTTTCAGCGTCTTGTTGAAGCTGGAGCTGCACTCCAGTGTGTGAATTGAGTTTCTGCAGGTGCGGCCACGCCTACACCGTTGGCAGTCGCCTTCCATAAATCGGTGTGTATGAAGAAACTCGGTCAACGATCAACATTTTGCAAGGAAGCGGTGGCTTTTGAGGCCTCAGCACCTCTGTCAACCCTTGGCGCTATCAAGAAGCTTCTGCACTTCATTTCGTCCAATTTGGATCTAACAATTTTATTGCGACCCAACCCGCACCACATGTCCCTGTTTGAACTGCAAGCGTTCAAACATGTTAGCCACTTTATATCACTTTATCCTTTGGTCAGCTTCAAGACTTACAACAAATATAAATCTTTTTTTGGCCGAATAGGAGCAGGGTTGTGCGTGACCCAGCTACCACCCAGGTGTTGAGAGAACGACAAACAACATCGAAAATGGACGAAGGTGTCCTAAATGAAGCAACCGAAGGATGGAACAGCTGAACATTTCCTTCTCCTACACGGCTGGCTTCAATCATTCCCGTCCAACAAAGGAAAGTCATCGGGAGGCGGCAGGTCTCTCAATGCATGTGTGATATGATATGGATCGACCAGGGGTCCGGGAGTAAAAAGGGCCGATACTTTTGACCGATGCCCAAAGCTATTCCTCTGGAAGCCATTCTTGAACTTGTTTGGATTAAGATTAAGTTAAGCCATGTTAAGCCCACAAACTGAGCATCGCTGCAAACCTCCCTGCTCCGGAACGCAGAGAGAACTGTTTTTAACCGCACTGCAAGATAACTTGTAGCTACCAGACTTGTCAATAGCGCTCAAATGGCCACATCTGTTGGGAAACAGGGAGTTCCAGCAGGCTGTACTAAGCTGTGCACATCACGACTTGCACACTGGCGGAGAAAGCAACCATCTCGAAAGGTCACAGCGTGTGGGCCCACAGGTTCAATGGCCAGTGAATTTGGTCTCGTTACTTCATGCTGATGAGGGCTTGACATGAAGGGCCCAATCAGAGTTCACAAAAGGATGTGACCTCCCACAGTGAGAGAACTAAGCCTCTTTGGCCCCTTTCTGAGAACTACGAAGGTGAAACAGACTCTTCCAAGAACCCAGCCATGACCTTTGAGATGTTTTCGTGCCTAGCTACCTTTTGTGCCATCTTTGGGCCCGGCTGTGATCTTTTTTTCCTAAAGGGATTGGAGCCCACCCTGCCAGCCCCAAACCCCAAGATTGAGCCGTGCTGGTGTACGGACATCAATCACATGTTCATACCTGTTTCACCAATCAAAAGAAACAAACATTGGGAACGCCAAGGACAAGTCTTTGAGAGCACAACTGGATGAATTCACACGAGTCTTTGTTTGTTTTGTTGTAGGGCACTTGCCTCTATGGCGGTCACAGAGGATATTGGAGTGAAGTTATTGGTGTTCACGGTACCAACAACCGACAGTCTACACATCCGCAGTTGGAAAATGTTGGTTGGCAAAGCGGCAAGTGCTATAACAGGTTTGACAGTTTAAGTTTGTAGCTTGGTAGGAGACCATGTCAGTCCAACCCTCACGGGAAACTGCTGGCTTGGATTTTTCAGAGCTTTGAATCTTTGACAAAACACTGCCTCCCGGCCCTAGTCATATGTCATAGTCCCATCTGGAATCTGCTTCTTTTCGCAACTGGAAAAAAAATCGGTATTTTGCAAGCGAAAGAACTGCCTCTACTCATCACATCGTCCCATGGTCATCTGCCAAAATCTTTGCTTCAAAAGTGTGCTGGTCCCTCTGGCTGTGCAGGTTTCGACCTTTCTTTCAAGCACGTAAGTCATAATCTTGGCCAGTGTTTATCGCCCCTGCTTACGCAACACCATCTTGCCTATAGCTGTCGACATCAGCTCTGGAATTTAGCTTCGCTTCTTACCACTGAGACGCAGATGCAAACGCTTGCACCACCTTTAGGCGGGTGGCTGCAAGCTGCGAACCGATGCAAACATCGCTGACGTTAAACTACATGAAAGCGAAATCACGTGTTCGAAGGCAAAATCAGCTTTTGAAACAATAGTCTAAGTTAATCTAAGTTAGAAATTCTCAGGATATTTGGACACAAATAGCAGATGTTTGGACTCATGTTTGGATATTTTGCGATATTCATAGTGAAGGACTCTCACATCTTTGGAGACCCCACTGTTTCACTGCACCTGGTTCATCGGACAATGCAGCTTTCGCTGTGATTCAACAACTCCTTGGGTCTCGTTTCTGGTATGGCCGCTTGAACATGGGGATTTCAGGAAATGGACAATTTGTCCTTTGGTGGCAGTTGTCTTCCTTTTTTTGCCAAAAGTTAGGCACAGTGGATTCGAGGAAAAATACCTGTTCGATCTTCGAATTACAGCTCGGATTTGCATGGTCGTCGTCTTCTGATAACATGCACGGTCAATCTTACGATACGAGCAGAGCTGTTTTTTGCTTCCCAGATGGTATCATGTGGCGCCACGAGCCAGGAGAAGAATACGAAAACTGATTGCCTATGATTGCCTTTTTGTAGTATGTATCTTGTATTGGCGCTTCTGGAGCTGTAGGTTTCATGAACGGTGCCTCAAAAACTGAGAGCTGGTTGCTTCAGAATCTTTGAAAGTCGAGAATTCTTCCAAATGGCCGCCTGCAAGTGGGTAGCTTTCGGCCAATTGGGAGCAGCTTCAAGCTCTTCCAAGTGACAGCCCCACGAATCACGGCTGTCCAGCTACTTCATGCTGGAGCATCAAGATCTAACTTGGTGGGAAACAACCGCCTTCCAGCCGTCCTGGTCTGATATAAAAGAATTAGCTTCACGGATTCAGACTTGAGTAAAACCAAGTAAAACCCCAGACATCTTCGAAACGGAAGAACCACTGTGTTCTACAAGCGCACCCGACACCCTTGTCAGGATTATCAAACGCTATCTCCTTCCTCATGCACTGAAACTGTGATGAGGCGAGCGAAATTTGCAATACTTCTGGACATTTCCAGACAACTGATACGACCACATGCTTTATTGAAGCCGGGCAGAACAAAACTCGGAAGGAAGATAATGTAGAAGGGATTGAAGTTGGAACATGTTGGAACTGGGCTCTAGGGTCAAGAATGACACCCTTAGTCTCAATGAAACATCTAGGATTCTAGGATCATTCCATCATCATATCTTCCGAGGTTCAACCACTCTTCCCATATAGCTGAAGATCTGAAAGGTCTGGAGGCTGATTTGACAGCGGGGCATTGCTACCTCAATCTACAAGCTGAAGGGCTTTGGATCACAACCGTAGTTACAAACTGGATGGTTTCCTGCTGAAGCTAAACCTGGGTCAATGCAGAAACCAATCACCTCATCACGACCACCTGCCTAAAGGGCCACCGAAGTGAAAAGTTGCATGCCATGGCTGAAGAGCCTGGCAGAAACATCTCTTCAAAGCACGCTTTTGCTTCTGAGTTCACAGCAATAACTTGGAAAGAGCTTGGCAAAGATCACTTGAAGAGTTGAAAAATTGGTGTGGCTCAAAATTAGAAAAACCCTATAGTTGGTTAATTTACAATTAAAAATGAAATTGTTTTTGAATATAAATTTGGTACCAAAAAATAGATTGAGCCACGGCCATAGCCAAAAGTTCGTTAAACATCTCCCAGGCAGCGGCACCCTAGCCGTGTTTTTCAGGGAAGGCCTGTTGACCAACGCTTGAACGTGGTCTTTTTGATGGTTTTTTTTGAAGATTCGGACCTAAAGATACCAACATCCAAGAACTCTTCTGTTTCATTTGGGGCCTGCGGCCTCAGGCTTTGTCACATCACATCATGCAAGTCTGCGCAGCAAAGCTGAAACTTGGGTGACTTCGGGGCAGCTAGGGCATCTTTTTCATGGCGGAAACGTGGTAAGCATGGCTCCAGCTTTGCTTCTCAATCAAATGAAGATGACAACTTCTTCATACTTTTTCTACCAACCTGGGAGAATGGATTGGACTTAAGGGCTGCTGCACCTGTGAATTGTACTTCCAACGTGACGGGCCAAGACCGAATCATTTTCAGCACAGACCGGGTTCACAAAACCACCTGGCAAAAAGAACTAGCAAGTCCAAGGGACTTCGATTTTCGTCTCTCTGGGAGGAAAATCTTCAAAAAACTCTGTGCCCAAATCGATGGAGTTTTGGCCGGCAACCTTTCTGCCAGCTCTGCGGGTTTCGTCGATTGGATCCTCTCCCAAAAATGGTTGCACCTCACTGCCCCTAGCCGAACAGAATGGCATAGAAAGAGCCATGAGACGCTACATCAGTCAGCAGAGTTGATCTGATTCAACTCGGAGTGTGCACAACCTGCTCTAAATTTGAAACTCAAGACCAATGGGTTCCTGCTCTAGCACTCACCGTTCAAGTCATTTCGTCAATCTCAGTTGCGTTGCAAGAAGTTCGGCCACCAGTGTCCTTGGCCGCGAGCGCATGTTGTGTTGGCACCCACAATGATCAAAGTTGTTTGGCTGTTGGATTAGGTCTGTGGAATTAAACTGAAGGCTGATCAAAACTTAAACATCTCCACACATTGGAGGAGACTGTAACAAAAACATCCAAAAGTGGCACAACAATGCCACATCGTACATGCCAGATGACAAGTTTTTTGGAAAATAATATGAAAACATTATATAGCATGCTAGAAGATATGTTGGCACAAATGTTGCACAATCAAACCTCAGCACATGAATATAGAGCGTAACACAATTCACGTCACGTGTCAGTATGTCAGCAAAACTTTGAGTCGGCACGACCACCTGCAATGATGTCCGAGCAAATATCATAAGATTTCTTCCAGAAGATATGTGTATGTCTGTATGTCACAGGTGTGTTAGTATCTCAGAGTATGTGGCAGACATCGGCAGCCAATATGGCAATTCATTGGTCTGGACTCTGTCATGGGTCACCATTGATCACCACTTGTCCCAACTCAGCCGTGTTTCGATGCCATCATCAGGTATGGTCGGCCCATGGCGACGTGACGTGAGGCTGTGTACTTGAGTGGTCCAAACAACAAAAATACTGTAAAGAATAATGTTCCCCCAAGTGTTGTATAAACACAGTGTGAATCCTCTATCATGAACCGACTTGAAAAAGGAATATATGGAACTATCTTCAGAGCCAGGGCAAGCAAAAGTGACTGCCGGGTCAAAGTTTCGACGAGCTCGTTGCAAATCCTCTCAGGAGTGAGTTTCTGATTCGGCTGGATTTGTTCCGCCTAGTGGGTGAGTTGTGTACACCACAATTAGCTAAAATGACTATGGATACGCGATCGCAATGATAGCTGTTCAATTCTGAACAGATTTCAAAACGGCTCAAAAGGATTCTTGAATTCTTCAACCACTTTTTAAAACAAAGATCATTTTCAGTGTTTTTTGACTGTTCTGCCTAGTGGGATCAACATTGTTGACCAAGTTCTTGGAAGATGCTCATCTTCTTGGCTAACCCGAGAGACCATCGGCCCTGCCTAGAAAAACGTTGACCAACCGGACCAACCTTGGTTTTGGGTTGGCTGACCCGGAAAAATGATGCATGCTGAGGTGATTCATGACGAACAACTGAAAATCCATGGTCTCCCAACCAACAATGATTAAGTAAATACATCTTGTGGAAATTTGGTTGTTCGAATGAAGCCGCTGTTCCAAAAAAATGTTGCTAGGCTTTTGAAAAAGATTCATCGACTTAGGGTATGGTGCATTCAAATAGAAGCAGTTCCTGAGTGTTTCCTGGAAGCAAGCGTGCAAAGCATCTTCCTATTGCCAAACATGTCACGAAACACCAAGGAACTCCGAATCAAGTCATGGTATGGTCAGGGCTGTTTCCAAGCCTGGCCGGTGTGAAGATGTTCAACTTCCAGAAACCCAGGAGTTCATTGCTTTTTATAAGACAAAAACCGGGAAATCCGGCTAAAGACTTTGTCTGGCGGCCGACCACTAAACTGGAGGAAAACATGGGAAGTGGCAGAGCAAGATCTCCAAAGATGGATTTGGGAACCAACGCTACTAGGTACCATAGGGATCCATAGCTGGCATAAATGTGAAATTAAATTTCAAAGAACATCGAAGAACCTGATCACCCCCTTCCCTTGAAACATCAAGTGCTTTTTCTTGCTCAGCTCCTAAAGCTCAGAGATCCTTCCACACCATTGGTGATCTGCAGCCGAGGATATGATATATGAGATGGCTGCAGAAAGGAGCGCCATATCTCGCTTTGGTGAACGCAGCTGTTGCACAGTGGGCTGAGTTGATTGTTGTCTGCACATCTATCACGCCAACACCGTTGGCAGTCGCCTTCCATAAATCGGTGTGTATGAAGAAACTCGGTCAACGATCAACATTTTGCAAGGAAGCGGTGGCTTTTGAGGCCTCAGCATCTGTCAACCCTTGGCGCTATCAAGAAGCTTCTGCAGATCAACTTTGTCAAAGCAGTTGGATCTGACAAGTTTTTTTTGCTACCCTTTTGCACATGTTCTAAGGATTCATTCTTGAAGTAACAAGCGATCCAGCAATCGGCAGGGCTAGGGCCTGGCCAAGGCGTCCTCTGACAGCAGCTGAACGTTCCTTTCTCCGTTGGCTTCAGGTGTTTTCGCATCTAACAAAGGAAAATCAGCAGACGGCAAATCCCTCAAACCGTTGATGAGCAAACTGATATGGATCAAGAATGGACCATTGGGACCATTGGGACCATTGGACTTGTCGCATGACATTTCAGCTCCTGATGTTGACCTCCAGATCTCTTTCTCCCGAAATCAGGGCTCTTGAACTTAAGCTATAAGTTAAGCCCACATACTTCGCGCTGCTGCAAACTTCCGGAGCTGTTCTCAGCACAAGGTTTTCTGGCTCCACTTGTGAATAGCTTGACTCAAATGGCCACATCTGTTGGGAAAGGGGGGACGACAGGCTGTATTAAGCTCGGCAAGTTACACAGGCATCACGTCCTGTTCACTGTCACCGTGAGATCATGTGGCCGGGCCACGTGCTGTGGACCACAGGTTCAGCATGGTGCTAATGGTGATGCTGATGGCTCAGGACTCCAACAGTGCCAGAACTAAGCCCTTTTGTGAGCAAAGAGCCGCAAAGAGCCAATGTGGCTGCAACATACTCTTCCAGAATCCCACCAAGGATAGCTTTTGAGGTGCTTTCGTGGCTAGCTAATTTTCGTATTCTTCGACAAACCCTCGCAAGTCCCAAGCCTCAGTGTTAATTGCGTACAAAGACCCCGCACTCGTTCATACATTGACATGTTCACCAATCAACAGAAAAGAACATTTGATTCGGATATTTTTTGAGAGCGTGTAAAATTATTTGGTTTATTGTTGACGCACTCGTCTCTATGGTAATCCACAAGATTGGCTTCAATTGGGATTTAGAGGCAAAACGAAAAAGCTTTGAGAAGTTATGACTGTTTATCTTTGTAGCTTGGCCAGGGGATCAGTGCACTGACAATCTGGAGGTCTGGCTTGGGCTTCTGAGAGCTTTGAATGCTTCAAGTAGCGGAAAGAAGGCATTGACTCATCTGATTTCTGGCTCCAGCCATGAGGTTGTGGGTGGCAAGGACACCATAGTTGTCATATGTTGTCATTGTCACCCCTGATGTCTTCATGTGTTGGGCAGTTGAGGCGGGCACAAAGCACAGGTCTGAGTTTTTAACCAGCAGTCGAATCCTCAAAACGTAGTCGTTGGCTTCGCATCCGCGGACGCCCCTCAGCGTTCTTTCATTGAACGGATTTGAACCTACCGATTCCTAGTATTCCTACCTTCCTGCCAAGCACTTTTCACAATCTTCCAGAATGTCTTCGGGGTGCACGCGGCAAGAAAGTTGGTTAGGGGTAGGGAAGCCGTCGACTTTAGTAACATGGAGAGCTCACAATTCCTGATTTGGTAAGGTTTTCGGCACTTTTAGCTGTGCAAAGTATCACAGCGCCCCCGGACCTAGCAACTCCGACTTGCAAAGGCCAACTGGTTTTGTCCGCGCGTTTTTTGGCTTAGCCACTGCCGAAAGAAATTGCAAAAGCTTGGGCGTTCGCAGAAAAGTCTTCGACCAGGCGCTTGCAATTTCTTGGTGGGGGTTGCAAGGTAACGTGGTTTTGGGTTTCGATAAAAAATACCTCTTCCGTCTTCGAATTACATCCCTTCGGATTTGGATAGCTATCGGCTGCCGATAATATGGAGAGCTACCAAGCTTACATTGGAGATAAAATTTCAGTGCTCAGCGCTTGTCTGCCCGCGTGGCATCATGTGGCGCTACGGTGGGCCACAGGAAAACAATAACAAGAAGATTGCCTTACGATTACTTTCTGATTGCCTTCTGATTGCCTTTTGAATTAAATGCCCGCCACTTCTGGAGCTGTTTCGAATTTAAAAAGAAGCTCTCCTGAGAGCTGCTTGCTTCAGGAAAATCTGAAACTTGAAACTGAAGAATTTGTTCAAATGGCAGGTGCAAGTGGACAAATGGCAATTGGAGGAGTTTGAAGCTTTATGCTCCTCCAGGTGACATCATGTCACTACCCCGCGACTGTGATACAAAAGAATGAGCTCTTTACGGACGACTTGAGCCAACTCCAGGACATCTTCGAAACTGAAGAACCGCTGTGTTAGACGTACCCAGCACTCTTCTGATTCTTTGGAGCTATTTCCTTCCTCATGCGCAGAAACTGCAATGAGATGACCGAAGCGCTTGAAATTGGCAATGCTTCTGCACAACTAAAACGACCACGTGCTTTATTGAAGCCTGGCAGAACAAATCTTGGATAGAAGATACTGTAGAAGGGATTAAAGTTGGAACATGTTGGAACTGGGCTCTAACGTCAAAAATGACATCCGTAGTCTCAATGAAACATCTAGGATCATTCCATCACATCTTCGCAGCTTCAACCACTTCCCATATGGCTCAAGATCTGAAAGCTGCTTCACCAGCTTCGCATCACAACCGGTCGTAACTTTCGATGTGACATGTGAACCCCACGGGTCATGGCAAGCTGAAGCACACGGGTAGACCCAGTTACAGTGGGACAGGGTACACCTTTACCCATCCCCGGGCGAGATCGCCCCAGAGACGCAACCCTTGCATTTCACCTTTGTGGTTTACGCGTGTAAAAAAGAAAAGTTTGGTTTATGTAAAGCTTCTGGTATAAATCTTGGAATTACATCCCTTGGGATTTTAGTCAAGACGTCGGCTTCAGCTGCAATATGAAGAGCTTTCAATTCTTCATAAACAGATCATGATGGAGCTAAACAGATCAAGGCCTACCACAAAGCGTGAGAGGGAAACAGGAACACGGGACACCTCTGAGTCAAATCTTTGCAGCTGCAAACATCCCTAAACGCACACTGCTGCTGAGAACAAACAACAAAAGTCTGTTTTGGATGCGCACATTCTACCTTTTTGCCAAGCACTTTTCACAACCTGAAACCTACGTGCGATCATTTACGCCGGAGGCTTACGCAACTAATGGTATGTCCAAACACACTGTGCAAGTGGCAGGGCAGTGTGATTTCTACCACAATTGCAAGCTGTGAGAAGTTAGAGGTGGATAGCTGTCGATTGATAACATGCAGAGCCGTCCGTCTTGCGTTTGATGCAGTGTTTGGCACTTTTCCTTCCGCCTGGTTTCATGTGGGCCACGGGCCTTGGGAGAACCGTAGGGAAGATAATGTTTGATCTAATTCTTTGAGGCCACTCTACCCTTTCTTCGCTCTCAGAAAATTGCTGACAGAAATCCATTCACCTCAAAACTGAGCTTCTGATTTGTGTAGCACTGTACTGACCATTGATTATATATTGTGAAATCCAACGTGAGTTTGCTTCCGGAAAAACTTCAAAACACGAGACATTTAGCAACTGGCAAGCCGGTGCAACATGATACAAAAACGCACTGTTAGGACACGGAACTTGGCGTTTTGTGGTCTCAGGCTGCGCCACGTAGCCAGAGGCACTTGAGCTCCATGGTCATCGGGCTAATCATCTGCAAAAGGTGAGGAGAAAGCTGGCCAAAGGTCCTGTCTGTGGGATTGAGTTTTACTTGCTTTGCATGATTTTTTCAGTGAGGTTTGATTGAGACTCGAACACTATCTTCAGTTATATGGAGCCTGGTCTTTGCAGAGAGCTCCAGACCCATGGAATGTGCACAGTATCCCTTCCAAGGGAGCACTGTCCCTACACGATGTCTGAGCTAGGATTTAAGCTGGATTTAACATCTGCAAAACACGGTTGCTGTCAGAGCCACGAGACATTGCCCAATCTGTGCACTTTCAAGAAAAAGCAAACGACAAATCTCGTAAAGGTAAAAGAAATCTGGCCACAGGTCTTGTCTGTGGAATTGAGTTTCAATTGCGCATGAAGTAGCTAGGGGGTATCTTCGCAAGGAAACCTTTGCGATCTTCACTCGTGCCGAAGTTGGCAATGGAGCCATGTCTGCCATGGAATCGCTGTCCTCCAAGAAATTTCCTACAGCATGTCCTGCAACAGAACACCGTCGCTGATTATGGCAGAGTGGTTATCCAGCCGCGAGACACTCGCTGTCAAGACCATGGGTCGTGAGACATTGTCGGGAAGCCGACAGGCATTTGGTCTGGGTCATGTATAAAGACTGACGATTCATGGCATCTTTATGCGTCGTTAAGCTGCAGTTTTGACTTCAGGAAATGGCCCAACTTTGGCCGCGGCATGTGCTGATTGTATCGCACAATCTCTGCACTTCCAAAAGCAACACTCAACGGCACCAGAAAGAGATGTGTGGCATAACCTGGTGGAAGGATGTGTTTGTGCTCGACTTACAAGCTGAGAGCCGACATCCGGCAAAATCTGGTCGCGGTGGTTGCACCGAATGAAACTCACCACCTCAGCGTCGATACCCAGTTCTTGCTGGGCCAAAAGGCTCGTTGCACCCGAGCTATCACGAACTCGAATCAGCTTGGCTCCCTTATGGCAGTGAAGTGTTTGGTTGTCAGGAGCCCGTGTGTCCTCTGACCCAAGTGGAAAGATGCAGATGTGCCAGCTAGGGTTTCAGCAATTCAAGCAAAGAAACATCATCTAGGAATTCAAAAGCATGCGCCATTAACTTGGAAAGAGCTTGGCATTCACAACTTGAAAATTTGAAAACACCTCACAGTGGTAAAGCAATCAGTACGTAACACGAGTCCGTCTGTCTTTCTGCAACCACTTCAACACAGAAGTGGGGGATGTGAACCCTTGTTGCGGAAAGCCTATTCACTCAAACATGGTCTAAGGTTTCAAGATTTGGACCTAAACATACCACAACATAACCACAACCTTTGCGTTCCATTCGGGCACTCAGACAGCCTCAGGTTTCATCACATGGCATCATGATTATCATGCATGTCAACACGGCAAAGCTGCGATTTGGACGATTTCGGGGCAGTAATGCCATCTTTCATGGCAGAAGCATGGTAAGCATGGCCCCAGTCTTGGTTCTCAATCCACAGAAAATGGCAACGTTGAATATTTTTATCTTTTTTCTACCAACTCCGGAGAATGGCATGAATTTAGGTTGGCTTCTCCTGCTCTTGTGCTTCCGAACTGATGGGCTAAGACCGAATCATTTTCAGGATGGGCTAGGGTGAAAAGAACATCTCGAGAAAAGAAACTTAGTCTCTCACGAAGGGAATTCTTCAACAAACGGATGAAACGATTTCACGACGAAAGTCAGGAACCCCTCTATTTCTTGGCCTGGCCCCTGAGAACTTGCTTTTCAGCCAAAATGTAAGAATATTACGACGCCCCTTGAAAAATAAAAAGTGAACACCGCTCCGCGGCTCGAGTTCTGCTGTGAAGGAATCGACAAAGCTTCAGGAGGCTGGTGAGAGTCTCTGGCGTTTCATCTTCAGGCTGGGTTGACAAGACGATCCTGCAAAAGTGGCTGGCATGTAAGTCTTGGACGTTGATTCAAGTCTCTCTCTCGAAGGGAATTATCCAACAAACCGATAAAACAGACTTGATTTCACGTCAAAAACCAGGAACCCCTGCGATTCTTATCATAACCCTCGAAGACCTGCCCGTTTAAATGTATAAACATTAACAGCACTTGGAAAATCAGAACTGAGCACTGCTCCGCGGCTCAAGTTTTGCCATGTTGGAATCGACAAAGCTTCAGGAGGGTCAGGGTCCCTGACGTTTCACTTTCAGTGGTCCTTTCACGTCAACATCGAACTTTCCAACTGGAACAGAACGCTGAGCACAGAACAGCGACACGTTCTCGGAAGTCTTCAGTCATTCCTAGTTCGTTCTGATTCAACTCAGACTGAGTTCAGCCTGCTCTAGGCTTGAAATTCAACACCAAAGGGCTCTGCGAAGCACTCATCGTTCAAGTCATCTCAGTTTCAGCTGCCTTGCAAGAAGTTCGGCTACCGGTGTCCTCAGGCTGTGCGCAAGCCGAAGATGTGTTGCTTACACTCGCAATCTTGATCAACCTCGTTTGCTTGGATCTGCAAAATTTCACTGAAGGTTTATCATCAAGACATAGACATCTCTACCAATCATCCACATATTACCAATACAAATAGTACCCGAGCAAGTCGGGGGCGGAAATTTCAAAAATATAAAACCTATAGGGCGGCAATGTTGCAAGCAAAAGTGCCTATAGGATGCAGTTGTGTGACAACATGGTCATAACAAGGTTTCAAGAGCTCATGTCAATCTCATCTCATCCTGATCTCATCTCATCTGATCTCATCTCATCACAACTGATCTCATCTCATCTGATCTCATCTGATCTGATCTCATCTAATCACATCTGATCTCATCTGATCGCATCGGATCTCATCTCATCTGATCTCATCCTGATCTCACCTCATCTCATCTGATCTCATCTCATCACAACTGATCTCATCTCATCTCATCTGATTTCTGAACTCTTCTGACCTCGTCTGATCTCTTCTAATCTCATCTCATCTTCTCTCAGCTTTCCTGCAAGCATTTCTGAAATAGTTAGGAAACAACAGAAAGAGCACGCAGACAGACTTCAAAAGCAACCCTGTCGCAGCAATTATAATGCGTTTCACAACCGCTGGATTGCAAAACACAATAGAAGGAACGCACAGACACGTATCAAAAGCAATCCTGCCGCAGCCGATGTAATGCGTCTCACAACAGCCGAGGTGCCCAACCGCATAGAACTACGTCTGCACAAACCATCGCAAAATCAACTGAAACGTCACCACCAATGCAAGACCGATTCGAACATGATCGGAGCATGAACCAAGCATGCTCCGCACCCGCCGTTCCGGAGAGCTTCAACCTTCGACTTCGGAGAAACATTTTCTATGGAAAAAACCTAGGGTTTTCTACACCTGCTCCCCGCTCAAAACGCTTTTTGTGCGAGACTTCCTTCAAAAATGCAAGATGAAGCTTTGAAAACGATGCTCTCGCGCAAGACTTCCTTCAAAAATTCAATTTGAAGATCTAGCAACAACATACTGAGCGCAGCATCTCAGCATTTCCAATGCGTTTCACAACCTTAGAATACCAAACCCAATAAAACAACGCAGGCCAAGCAACAAAAGCAACACTTCGCGCAGCCATTACAAGGCGTTTTGCAACATAGACATTGCCCAACCGCATAGAACTACGTCTGCACAAACCATCGCAAAATCAACTGAAACGTCACCACCAATGCAAGACCGATTCGAACATGATCCGGGCATGACCCGAGCATGCGCCGCACCCGCCGTTCCGGAGAGCTTCAACCTTCGACTTCGGAGAAACATTTTCTATGGAAAAAAACCTAGGGTTTTCTACACCTGCTCCCCGCTCAAAACGCTTTTTGTGCGAGACGTCCTTCAAAAATACAAGATGAAGCTTTGAAAACGAAGCTCTCGCACGAGACTTCCTTCAAATGTAACGATGTAGATCTAGCAATCACAAAGTGTGCGCAGCATTTACAATGCGTTTCGCCACCCTACGATGCCAAACCCGATAGAACAACGCAAGCAAAGCAGCAACAGCAACACTTCAAGTGTCCTTCTCCTTCGATGTCTTTCTCTTGAGTGTTGTCCTTCTTGCAAGTGTCCTTCCCTTCTCATTCGATGTTTTTCTCTTGAGTATCTTTCTTTGAAGTGTCTTTCTTTCAAGTATGCTTCTTTCAAGTGTCCTTCTTGCAAGTATCCTTGTTTCAAGTATCCTTCTCATTCAATGTCTTTCTCTTGAGTGTCTTTCTTTCAAGTGTCCTTCTTTCAAGTATCCTTCTCATTCGATATCTTTCTCTTGAGTGTCTTTCTTTGAAGTGTCTTTCTTTCAAGTATCCTTCTTTCAAGTGTCCTTCTTTGAAGTGTCCTTCTTTCAGGTATCCTTCTTTCAAGTATCCTTCTTTCAAGTGTCCTTCTCATTCCATATCTGTCTCTTGAGTTTTGAATGTCCGTAACACGGAAGTTTCGCACCTAAACTTCCTTTGACCAGGTCTACTTCACGAATTTGTACCAAAAATATATTGTAATATATTATCGGAAACTGGTGCAATGCTGCCACATGCACACCCACCGTTTGAAGACCTTGCAATTGCCAAAGCGATCAAAGTCCACACGTTTGTCAGATTGTCAACAGAAACCGTTAAAATCTCAGATGCAGATTTGTCAGGAATTGCCAGGACTTATTTCCTTCCACATGCCAGGTACAAACCATGATACCATGATATCGCATCTTGGAATTTGGCACACATGTCACTGCAAGTTTCGGCACATGTCTCTGTTAGTGTCGACGCATAAAGCAATCTCAAGCTTCCATTGTTTGTCAGAGTATGTGCCATGCAATACGTTGGTACAAAGATCAGCAAAACTATTAGCACACACAAAATATGCCAACATATCATCTGAGGCCAGCGAAGATTCGTGTGATTTCGTGTGTCTGTCACAGTTGGGCCAGGTCGCGGTGACGCGACATGCAGCCAGCTGCCAAGAAATGCCATGGCTGGGAGTTGGCGTGATGCCCGTGCTGTCAACGTGACCAGGAAATTGCAGAATTTAAGCACAGTCATCCCTGGACTGCGACGTTTCTTCGTGATCCCAAATCGGAAACACAGTCTGACAGTCCGTCTTAGAAAAGGGACATGAAGTGGTAACAAATGACATTGTATTGTGAATTCTGTTACGGTCTACAATGTGCCACAGCAGGACAAGCGGACATCTTCACAGATTTACGACGAGAGGCGCGCCATCTCAACGTTTGCAGAATGTCTCTTTATTTTAAATAATCTTGTTACAAAAACTGCAATCACCTGAACTGCACCCATGAATCTGTGCACGACTACTTCCTTTTTGAAATCTGTGCAAATCGACTACAGTGAACTCTCTGGACTTCAATCTCAATCCACCTGGAATCTAACTCCAAACTGGACCTTTTGCGCAGTGGAGCCGGCATCCCCTGGCCTTGCAAACCCTTATGCATATCACTTTGGCCTTATACTCAAAGATGGTTCCACCTGCGGGCCAGGCCAAACAAACCCAAAATGAACCAAGCTGAAAACTGACGCTTTGGAAGGCCCAAGTCAATGAAGCAAATCTGATTAACAAGCCAAAGCCACGTATGTCTCCACAGCTTCACGCGAGAACAAACCTTAGGGTTTCCAAACTGGTTCCTCTGACAAGAGATGTTGTAAGAAAGAGCAGCTGACATTAAAGAAATGCACTTTTAGAACCTCCCAAATGTTCACAGACATGTGAGAAATTAGGCGGGCCCGTCACTGGCGGAAGGCGCTGACAAACAAAAGAGAAATGCCACCTGAGCAAACATAGCTAAGTTCCAAACGTGCCGCGACATGTCATGGGACAAACCCAATGATTGCTTTCAGTCGCCAGAGGAAAAGAGGCGCATCACTGTTTAGTGCCAGGACATCTTACAAGCAGTCAGCGGTTCAGCCTTACCTGCCACCTCTCACTTTCTTTATGAGCAGAAACTGTCCAAGAAGCTGCTTTTGTCAAACCGTTGGTACATCTTGCCGCGCGTGGTTCCGCCAGCCGAACATGCTGAGGCCGCTACGAGGCGAGTTCACATTCTCCACCGTACCGGAATGAATTTGCAGAAGACGGGAGGCTGAAACAAGCGCGGGGATCGATTCTCGAAAATGCTACCATGCAATAAGACTGAACAACTCTTGTTGTGACAGGTCCTTGAATCAGGACTCCACCAAATGCTGCGAGTGTCGTGTTGCTCTTTCAGAAAGATGAGAGGCGCATACTTTTTGCTCACGCCCCCTCTAACGACCCCAGGCGGTTTGCTGTTTTTTGCATCACACATTATCTTCCTTCTTCCGTCAGATACACGGCCTTGCCAGATGCTGCGCGCGTTTCAAAGATGTTATGACGTTACAAAATGGTTTGCGCCTTTCAGAAATGTTGTGACGTTGCAAGATGTATTGCACGTTTCACAACATTGTCAACGAATGACCGTGTGATTATTTTTGGGGTGGGGTGTGGAGGGGATGTGTGGTGGGGGGGGTGGAAGGTGGTGGACGTCTCGCACGCTCTTGATGTTACGCTGTGAACTTTCGCATGGAACTTCTAACACGCCCTTGATGCTACGCTGTGAACTTTCTCAAGGAACTTCTAACACGCTCTGGAAGCTACGCTGTGAACTTTCTCAAGTAACTTCTAACACGCCCTTGATGCTACGCCGTGAACTTTGTCAAGTAACCTTCTAACACGCTCTTGATGCTATGCTGTGAACTTTCTCAAGTAACTTCTAGTGCGCTCCTATGCTACGCTGTGAACTTTCTCAAGTAACTTCTAGCGCGCTCCTATGCTACGCTGTGAACTTTATCAAGTAACTTCTAACACGCTCTCCAAAACACGCTCTCGATGCTACGCTGTGAAAAAATGTCATGACTTTCGGATTTTTGGAGGAATGGAGACCCTAAAATTTTAAAAAGAATGTTCCGACCATTGTAAAACCATGAAAATCATTCCAAAGTCATGCAAATACCAATCAAATGTAAATCATGTCAAAATGCGAAGGTCACAAAACCGTGGAAGGGTTGCAAAAATTCAGACTGAGATGCTGCAAAAGAAATGAAAGTGCGCAGGGTCATTGCAGCGGGCGTGACCTAGTTCCTGGCGCCGTTTTTCGCTGCTGTTTGTTTTTCATCCGGATTTTAGATATTTTAGAAGAAGGGAATCACTTCTTGCAACATGCTTACATCGGCGAAAAATCCCGATGTTTTTTCTAGGTGATGTCTCAAAAACAGCCGCAAACACTGTGGTTTTTGATACCAAAGGCAAAAACATTCCAAACACTATGGTTTTTGGCTTCCCAAGCTCCAAAAACATCGGTATTTACAGCGTTTGTTGCCCCGAAGGCCTTCCAAAATTGCGAATACATAGCCAATATGACCCCTTTTAGGGGCGCTAAAAAATGAAACCAAAAGATGTGCGGTAAGATGGTTTCAGGTTGTGGTATGTGGAGTATCAGCACCCACATTGCCAACATAACCTTCGTAGCATCGCCGGTGCGCGGATAGGTGCTAGATTTTGCGACCTGCAGCCTGCAGTTGCGAGCCAAAGATTGGTTGGAGCTAATCAATCAAGATGGCCATCATGTAGCAACTGCTTAATGAAAACATGTGCAAAACGACGCTTTGATGAGCTCTTGGGGTCCATTTTCTATCAAACTGCGCCAAATAGTGGCACGGGCATTGGCAGCAAAAGCATTTTGCGTATGTGTGTGCCGTCCGTAGCGGTGTAATTTTTTTTTCATTTTATATGTGCCGGCCACCGGGATCCCAGGGTGTCGGTGGCCAACAAAGACACCCCCTGGATACCTGTGTAATTGTACCTGCTGTATTATACTGCCCCGTCCCTGAGCGCATATAAGTCCCAGCTGGGGGGGACATATATCTTATCACTGTTGCTTTACACTGCTGCTGTCTGCTGTGATTACATATCTATATAAAATTCATGTCATTCTAAAATGTTTGTACTTTTGCACATCCGATGCATGTCACTTCGCAATTCGAAAAGGCAGTTCTGAGCAAGTGCGTGCGCGAGTGTGAAACAACGGAGACCCCCCTCAACTGCGCACAAGCGTACGCGCAATGATTGCTGTATGGTTCATCTTCGTGTTGGGTCCCCAATGCTGTTGCTTAGAAATGTTGTGGGGTGTGACCGGGGTATGGTTGACCCTTCTTTGGCCGCTGTGGTTTGTAGGTCCTAGGTAGGGACATGTCACGGTAGGACGCGTCATGCTTTACATGAATGAAGGATTCATTTCTCAACATGCCACATCATGGCCATGTTCTGATCTGGTGGATCTAGCGTATGAATCTATGTCATTCTCCAGCAGCAAGAAAATGCAAGGCCATTTGTACATTCTACACACACTTGAAAGACCGTATGTCGTATGGAGTCCTGATGGGTCCACCGAATCTGTTTGTCTTTCTTGTCAACTCAATTACATTTCCAGAAAGGCCTTGCNACACACTTGAAAGACCGTATGTCGTATGGAGTCCTGATGGGTCCACCGAATCTGTTTGTCTTTCTTGTCAACTCAATTACATTTCCAGAAAGGCCTTGCGCCGCGTGACTTAGACTTAGTCACAGATACATTGGCAAGTCGTGAGTGAAAGGTGGTAGAAAACACAGAAGTGGACAGCTTGTTCAACAGTTCAACTAGAAATTCTGCAGGTACAGGGAAGTGATCAGCCTCCCCTTCCCACCGATGGCAATAGCTTCGTTGCGTGCAGTATGCCAAAGGTGCTGCACGCCCCTGCTGCGTTGAAATAAACTCGGAAACAACTTCTTCAGGAAACATTATCAAATAACCCTTANCTTCGTTGCGTGCAGTATGCCAAAGGTGCTGCACGCCCCTGCTGCGTTGAAATAAACTCGGAAACAACTTCTTCAGGAAACATTATCAAATAACCCTTACAAACAGGGTGTGACACCACACACACACACAAACACACAAACACACACACACACACGCACACGCACACGCACACACACACACACGCTGAAACATCCGTGGCATCTTTTCATCATGTTGAAATTCCAGCCGATGGCATTAGGTTCACGTACTGGCGCCTGAGTTTTCTCTTGCTTCATGATAATCATGCAAGACATGCGCATGCAGCATCATGGAATATAATATGGCCATTCTTTTCGACAAGCAGGAGGAAGTTCATTGTCTTGCTGGCCGCTTTGTCGATGCCAGGCGGTTGCTTTCACAGTGAAGCGCTCTCTAGCGCTTGCCTGGCAAGTCAAACTCAACCCTTGCAGAACAAGAAGGCCAAAGTGGGGTGCATCAAGTACTGTAAGCGCTTGTGTCCCTTAAACATCTTAAACCTGCCCACCAAAAAAACGTTTGGCAAGAAATAGAAATAAAATCACAATCTGTTAAATATAGCATATTCAGAAATATTAAGGCTGATTGGGGCATATTAAGACATATTCATCATATTAACACTAATATTCTCTGAAAACACCGTGAGACATGGCGAAACATGGCGAGACATCACAAGACAAACGTGCAATGCGGGCACCTGGAGTTCCAGCTGCACCTACACAAGGTCTGAGGCGGCAAGATCATGAAATTATCATTACCATATGATTTATATATATATATATGTGTGTGTGTGTGCGTGTGTGCGTAATGATAAACCATCAAACAGATTGTTCAATATTTTTACTGCTGAATTCTTTCTCCTGCCACCGCCATGCACAGCCAACAACCAATGGTCTCATGTCGGCTGATAATCCGGCATCATTGTTCCGCCCTCCAGGCAAGAACTGCGCTAACTGCGCTGGGTAAACTCACGCATTTCAGGATGTGCGAAATCCGGGGAAGGCGCTCACTGAAATCCAGCGCAAAAGCGCGCGATAAGGAGCTGGGGCAATCTTTAGCGCGTGCTGTCCTAAAATGCCCGTTAGCATCTCGACCCAGCAACTGCTCAGTTGGCTTGGTTGCTCAGGGAAGCTCATGATGAAAGGGCATCAGGCAATGGGCCATGACTGTACAAATATATCATTGGCTTCACGCCTGTAGAGCGGAACCTCCATTGAGCCACTGTTGCGCGGCGAAAGGGATGTCCAGTACGGAGAAGTAATCAGAGGATTCCCGTTCTCCAAATGGAGGGTTTTTCATCATCTGGCATAGCAGGATGCTCCAAGATCACGGAGCCGGAGCGCATCGTCACAGGAGCCAGATGCCTTTCACAGGGAGACAACTGCCCACACTCAGCTGCAACAGTTCGCTCAACGTCCGTGCTCGAGCCACTGCAAGGCGCAGAGGACAAGGTCCACGTGCTGGAAGTGCATCATCAGGGGACTGGAGGGAGTGGAAACGAGCAGCACTCCAGCTCTGACAGGGAGGACAGAAAAGAAGCGCAAGCAGCCGTCCACCTCTCGCCAGATCCAAGAGTTTGTTCCAGAGCAAGGGTGTGTAAATATTCATAAAATGGGAATACTGCTGATCCACGTAGAACTCCATCCAATTTTGAACATCTTCATGGCGTCGCCGGCCTGAATAGAGGTGGACAATGTTCGAGGGGCCACGGGATGCCAAAGGCCGAAGCAGGGGCCGATTGACAAATTGCCATTGCCAATGCTGCATTTCAGCCAGAATGAATCGGATGGTTGCGATTGCACGGTCGGAGCAGGGCCCAGGCCAGCATAATCCGATGGCAAAGGAAGCGCCATGTAGGAAGGTCTTCCAACATACTTAATGACGCCCGTTCCAGACATTGCGCAAGATCAGGATCAAGATCAGCAGGGCAAGCATCATGCATGCGCGTCTCAACCCAATAGATGAAGAGGCGGCTGGATTGCGCATCACTCAACTCAGTTGCAAAACGGGCCGCGAACATCATGTTGCGAAAATCAATCTCAGTAGGGGAAGAAGTCCCACACCATGAGTGCAAAGTCAGAGAGAGCTGGCCCATAAAGGTACATACCACAGGATCAGAAGGCTGGGTGATGCCACCAGGCACAATCATCATCACCTTGTGCACAAAGATTTGAGATCTGCTGGCCAAGGCTGATACGCCTTCGTTGAAAGCGGGACGCAAAGGGCCACGATGGTCTTGATGTTGGCCAAAGGAGCTGGTAGAACAATCGTCTCAGGTTCACTGAGGATTGGACATACATGCGGTCTTCCCTGACATCATCATGCTTGCGAAAAGCGTGGACTGCCAGCTGCTGAGCTGATGCAAAAGTCACCGGGCAGTCCACACACCGAAATTGGGTGAAATTGGGGCAGTTCCTCCTCCATATGCAAGTCATTATAGGCAAACGTAAATCCAATCGTAGACAGTCACAAGGATGGAGAAAGGGAGGTCAAGCATGGATGCAAGCCAACACAAACCTTCTGAAACTTCAAAGGGCTATCAGGCTATCCAGCACCAGTCGCAAACTTGCCAGTAGCAGACCACGATGTGTAGAAGACACGTGTTGGGCACTGTGCTGAAGGTATGTCTAGCGATGGCGCGCCCAGTGAATCCGGAAGGGGACAGCACCATGCATGTGCATGAATGTCTTGTCAGACACTTTGTTGTCAGACCGAAATCCATTGTTGTGAAGCCGACGATGATGCGCCACAATCACAGACTCAATTGGCTAAGGTCGTCGGAACATCAAACCAAACAGAGCATCCATACAAAAGCCTCGACAGGATCAGACTCTGGTCGAGCTGGGTTTTGGCTCCACCGGAGAGAGCACGATTGCCAAAACTGGGCACCAATCCTCAAATGCTTTATGCGAGCATGTACTTCATCTTTCACATCAAAGTCCATAGAGTACTTGGCACCCAAATGCCGGTACGATGGCACAACTCGAATGGAAAGAACATGTGTATCAGTAGAGGCAACGGTGACCCATGGTGCCTCGTCAGTGTCGAAGAGCATCGTGCGGAACCGGTTTGCTTCCCGGCAACGGTACATCAAACCGTCTTGCCTCGATCCATGTTCAAGGAGAGCCCATATCTCTGAAAGGTACGGTGCAGGATGGCTGTGACCTCCTGAATCAAAGGGATGAGGGAACTCGCGTCGGCTGTTGCCGGTGGCACAGCCAGGTTTTCAACCCATGTGTGATGGGAGGCGTATCATGGCCAATGGCATGCTGTCCAGCACAATACACCGGAAGTTCCTTCAGTTGGCGTTGTATGGCTCCAATCAGCTCAGCCACCAACATATTGAACCCAATATTGGCAAGAGGTGGTGGAATGCAGAGCGGAGGTTGACAAATGACCGCCGTTGAAATCTTCCGGGCACGGCCAAGTCTACCATGAAGTCTCAACATCTGTCTGCCAGACCCCGTCTGTTGCGGCGGAAGGCCGCTAAGTTGTGCCGGGGCTTGCCGACTCAAAAGCGCTGGAAGCAATCGACGCCGAAGCCAGGCACGGTATACCTTCCCATAGGTGTCACTCAAGAGAATGCCCCGATAAGAGCTAGCAACATGTTGCGGTCCCTTCTGCTTCCAAACAAGCCTTTGTATCTGCAGGGCTCCGTTGACGGCAAAAAGGCTTTGAGCATCACGCCATGCAAATGCGGAGACTCCACAGCGGCTCCATATCTGCAGACAGTGGACCAGAGACCGTCAGGTCCAGCAGCTTTGTGAGGGCGTTGACGAAGACACAAACCCTCTGTTTCCGCCAAAGTTGTAAGTTCAGAGAGCCTACATGGCTTGCTGCCGCTTGAAGCTTTTCTCTGTCTGAAAGGTCTAACTGGCTGGCGTCGAAGAAACTTGGAGGTGATTGCTTTTTGGCTTCCAAGGCAGCAAGAATCTCATGTGGAAGCCACATTGGGATTTTCATGGGCTGTTCCTCCTGTGTTTCTGGGCCAATGCAAGGTGCATTGAAGATGTGGGTCTTTGGCAAATGCCTATTCTTCAAGAGTTTTCTCCTCAAATCTCTGCGTCTAACCTTTGTGCTGCTGCTCCTTTTGCCTATGCCTGCCATATCTGTTAGGCCTACAAACTTAATTAAAGACTATTGGGTTCTCTGGGTATGTGATGCACCTTCGCGCGACAAGCCTTCTCGGATCACACGCCTGCATCCGTGAGCATCTAAATCCGTTTGCCGCAGGTACACCGTCCCCAGTATTTCTCCCTTCTCGGCAGCTTGCGTCTCAGCTGCCTGGGTAACTCGAGGGCCTCCAGCGGCCTCCTTTCTTCTCTGGCCGTGGGTGCCCAAGGCGTCCCCTGGACCTTGCCGAAAAGTTCGGCATTTTAGGCTTTCTTTTGATGGATTGCACCACCACCACGCCGACGAAGATTCCTGTGGCCCACCTACCTCCAGCTTGCGCTTTGTCAATCTCTTCCCTTCAGCCTTCGGAAGGGAGCCGGGCCATCCTTCAACTTGTCGTCGTGCGCGTACAAAGCGTACATCGAACCCACATGTTCGATGAGCCGAGCGAGCATTGGGCTCCTTGGGTCAATTCGCTTGCCTAAGCCCACTTCAGCCGCGTCCTTGTAGGTACGACATAGCCCTTGTGTAATCTCAACGGCAGTCTCCCCATTGGATTTTCCATGGTCATCTCCCTGAACTTGCAAATGCGTTCTTCACCGCATCTGCCATTATCGCTGGCTCCTGATCACACTTGATTCCCACCAGTGGGTAACCCAGGAACTCAATGTCCGTGACAAGTGCCTTCTCAAGATATACATGTTCCACGCCCTTTGAGGGCATGTGCGTGAAGAGGGCCTTGCTCTGTTGGTCCCTCTCCACCAGCAAGTGTGCGCACCACGCTCGGAAAGGTATGTGGCTTACGTTGTGTGCTTCGATCTCCTTTGGGCTCGGAAGCTGGGGTGATCTCATAGGTTTGGCGGGCCTTCCACTTTCAACCTCCGCCAGACCTTGTTCCACAGCTTCTTCACTCTCTTCTTCAACCCCAAGCTCGCCTTGAGCTGGGGCTCGGGGAAGCTGGGGCCAATACCGCCCTCAACCCCCAACGGAGATAGGGGCCTTACAGGCTGCTTCCCACCCCCACAGAGGGGCTAGACAGACTGAGGTTGAGCCAGACGGGGCACGAAAACTCCTCCGCGAAGGTTTTCCCGATGCTTGATGCCGCTGGCAATTTCCACATACGCTCGATCCTTGTGCATCACCACAGCATTGCCTTTCTTGATGAGCTGACTCACCGATAGCAGCGGTTGCTGGATGTCTATCACAGACATTGTGGCCGGGAGGGCTTCTCTCCCTGCAGCCAGGCTCGAGCTTTCAGGCATCCTTTGTTTTCCACAGTGTTGCCATCTGCGAGGCGGAACTTTTCGAATCCCACCGCAGGGTCCAACCAACAGTCTCCCACCAAACTCAGCGGAATGGTAGGAGCCGATGCTCCAGAGTCAACCACAAAGTTGACCCTAGTCCAAGGATGTCCGTCCTTCTTTGGCGAGGCTCATCAGAATCAGAGACAATACCTTCACCATCGCCATCCGGCTCCTGTTGCTTCTTCTTCTTCTTCTCTTCCTTCCTTCGGGCTTCTCTGCCGAGGCTCGCGTCTCCACTTGCTAATCTTGCTATAGTCTTTTGCTGAGCACTCCTTGGTTTCGTCTCCGAAGGCGGCAGAGATCGGATCCTCTGCCGAGCCTCCGGGAGTTCCTCATCTTCTTCCTCTCGAAGTGCCCTGCGTTCCTTATATGCGTCAATGGTCGGCAGCCTTCGACCTTTGCAAGCTCACCGCAGTGCAGCCAGCGAACGTCCGTTGCTTTCGCCCTTGTCCTGGTCGTAGGAACCGTCTGGCATAGAGGGTGCGGTTGCTCAGCTTGAACCTGGCCCTCTCATAGTGAGAGGCGTAACGGTTGCTCTCTTACGACTCTTCTCCTTGAGATGCGCCGGCGGCCTCCAAAAGCAGCTTTGTCACGCTCCTGGCGCTCGCTGTGCCCTTCCCTCTCTCTGTGGCGAAAGGACCTCTGTTCCTCCTTCAGCTCGGCGATGACCTTCTCCAAGCTTGCCATCTCCGCCTCATCAGCGGCCCGGCCCCGATTGGGATCACCGAGTGCCTCCCTCAAGGATGTCTCGCTCTGCGCTATCATCTCCTGAAGCATGATCGCCCTCGAGGCCTTGTTGATCTTGTACGGCTGCAAGCCAGATGGGGCGCGCTTCGGGCTCGAAGCTGCACCCTCACTTCCTCCACGTCGATGCGGCGGCACGTAAGCACGTACTTCTTTGGCCCGTCCTCTTGTCCAAGCGATTGCTCTTCCTTTGCAGCATCCTTGAGCGATGGGGCGCGCATCGAACTCGAAGCTCACCCTCGCTTCCTTTACGCCGGTGAGGTGGGACATATCCCATTGGCTTCTCCTCCGACGACTCCTCAGACTCTTGCTCCTTCTTGGCAGCCACATCAGGCTCGGGGCCATTGACAGGAATGTCGTCCCACTGCACGCCCTGGTGCAAGTTGTGCTGGGCCCAGGCCAGCCTCTTCCTCTTGGCAGTCTTCCCAGAGCAGATGCCCCTTCGCGGGGCAGCATGACTCTGAGACCGAGAACGATCACCCATGGACGAGGGGTTTCACAGGGACCCCAAAGCCTAATGAAAAGTCTCCCCTAAAAGCAACAAACAATCAGAGACCAATACGGCTGATAACCAATTGAACTGGAGGAAAACACAAAACAACACGAAAGAAGCAGTGCGAGGGCACGTGCGCTATTTACTGCGCATCTTGAGCCAAACAGTTGTTTGGCGGTCATGAGTGAGGACCCAAGCAGGAATAATACTATACAATTATATGAATTATGAAAGTATGGTCATGTTATCCCATAATTAACTTTCAAGTATCATATCGAAGATAATATCGACCGACATGCTAGCGTCCAAAAGATTCTGAAAGTCGTGTTGGATATCCGGACATCTCTGAAGCCCCATGTCAGCCTCAAATGCTGTACTTCCCACATGTTCCAACATTTTCCAACATGTTCTTAACCCTGTCTGTCATATCTCTTTGAGCAATTCCGGACACACATCCATTTCCTTTGAAAATTGCATCCTTTCAAGTCTGAAGCATCCTTTAGTACCCTGTAGTTCTACATACATGTTTCTCACCCTGACTCAACTTGAGTCTCAACCCCGTGGCCAAAATGCTTCGGGTGATGCCGTGATTCGTCGGTGGACGCCTGCGGCAGCCTTCAAGGCTTTGGGGTCCTCCACGAAATGATGTCTCAAGGCCTCCGTGCGACATGCTGCGGAGTGCTGAAAACACATGGAGAACCCAATTTGTTTGTGACAATCACATGAAAATCAAATGACAATCAAATGATACATGTGAGATTTTGGGGTGCCCGGTTTTCAGACCTACATCTCCAATCTCAGTCACCTTAATCTTTCGGTTTTTGGTCTTGCACTGCTCTAAGTGCCAATCATCATCGGCTGTGATTCGTTTGTCAGGATCAAGTGCCTCAGCAAAAAAGTCTTAGAAATCTAATTAACAAAAAACAGGCGCTAAGCTTTCTTTCTGGCTCCAACTCTGAAATATGATGATCTCTTTGTTAAGGTGTGTTCGAGCATTTTGTCCAGCAAATCCGCGAAGTGTATCCTTGGTTGCTGTTGAAAAAGACTGGAAAAACGCGCAACACACGCACCGCGCAGAATTATGAAACCATGTGAGAAAATACCTACAGTCATAAAGCTGCACACAGCGGCACACAAAATTCAAGGTTTCCCATCGACTGAGATCAACACGTTTTCTTCACGTATTGCTGGTCCTAACAAGCACTGGGTGTCAGGAACGAGTGAAGCGATACCAAATTGGGACCCAAGCCTAGCAGCCTGTGTTATTCGAATCATTCGATATCCTTTCGTCTGTGTTGTCTGCTTTGCAATTCTGGCATCTTGCGTCTTTCTCCAGGCGAAGACCAGTCCTCTCTCTCTTGGGACTTTTGCTTTTCTGGACCCACACGGTCCAAAAGAAACTCCTGGAACTGAGCTGCCACGTGTGCGCTGCACTGCGATGGTTCATCTGCGTGTATTTGTTCAGAACATTTAGGCATGTTGTAGTCTTTTGTTTTTGCTTGCAATGTATGGATTTTATTGTTCGGCCTGTTGGCATTAAGGTCAGAGGTCAGCTGGGCGTTAATAGAGCACCACCAGTGCTAAGAGTGGGAGAGGGGGCCAAAATAGGGATTCCCTCTAGAAATGGCACTTGTACATCTTGTAAGATCCATATTAGATGTACCGACTGGGGTGACTGGGGGAATACTGATGGTTTGTCGGTGTTTGTTGTGGTCTATCCCTGATCTTTCCCTTCGGTCCCTGATGGAATCCCTGATGGAATGCGCCTTGAGCTCCCTCTTGCAGTTGTTGTCAGTGATGACCTGAAGAACTCAAGGGAACTGCAACTGGCAAGGCGGGCAAGATGGGCAACTTCCTGAAATTGGTTGATCGCTGGACCATACCGGACCATACTCAAGTGTTCTGAACTATGCTGAACTGATGGGTGAGGTTGGGGTTTGCAAACATTACATCCAACAAATATACAGCCAACAGGGGCCAACTAGTGAGCTAGTGGCCCAGTCTTCCCCTTGCTTCCTTCAGCCAACTCCCCCCCAAAAAAAACACGATGGCACTTTAAATAACCAAAGCTGTTCTGTAATGACCCAAGCTGAAGTCATTGCAATGACATTGTAGTGACATGGTAAAATGGCGCGCGCGCGCGCACACACACACACATCAGTGTTGTGTCTGATTGTATCCCTTTGATCCTGTGATAATGTGTGATATCGTGTCACAACATGTCACAACGCCAGCTGGGGTCAACACCCGGGTGATTTCTTCACCGGTCCTCGGATGCGGAAATCGCACTGCATCCACCTCCACCGCACTGCATCAACACCAGAAGCATCCCTCAGCTATGCCAGCTATGCCTCCAAGTTACATGGAGTCTTTGTCAACAAATTTGAAATCCAAATTCTCGTCAAAGTGGTTCTTCCACACGGCACCTTTCTTGATCACCTCAAGGTTTAGGAACATTAGGAACGTGGCGGAACGTGGCCACAGCATGGCCACCCCATGGCCACAGCTTCAAGCGTCTAAAACAACAGCTTTTCAATTTTTTCAAACAGTTTCTGATAGCTTCGCAGCTTGGCTCGAGGCATTCTTTGGGATCTTACCCTTGAGGTCCATGATCCGCTTCAGCATGTCCTCAACCCAAAAAACATCATGAAACCATATGAAACCCCTCTACTCAGGTCTACTCAGGTCTACTCAGGTCTACTCAGGTCTACTCAGGTCTACTCAGGTCTACTCTATCTTGGGCTGCGCAAAATTCTTTGATTCTCTGTCTTGCGACGCAATTTTTTCACTTTTGGGACCTGGCATTGTTTGTCTTTCCCTGCAACAGATGCAACAAGAGTCTATCCAACTCAGGAAATATGTTTGCCGCAAAGCTCGCAGAAGCAAACAAACGGCACTCAAGAACAGCATCAACAGATGCAACATACAAAACCCAAAAGCTACACATTCAGAAATCAAAGCAGAAATGAAAACAGCACAAACAAACACTAGATTTGAAATATGGTTGAACGTTTAAAATATGTCTGAAACATTGTCTGAAATATGTTTAAAGTATGTTGCGGTACAATATGCGACACCTGGATCAACCAGATGCAACGCACAAATCCAAGACTTGCTGGCTCGCCTGCAGCAGGGTCTTCCCTGTGAAAATCTCGTAGAGGGTGCAAGCGAGAGCCCACACATCTACAGGCACCCCGTACCTTTCGTGGCGTGCGAACAATTGCGAACACAGTGGCTGTCGAATGTAAAGACGTGTGAAGACATGTGAAGACAGTGCCTGCAAATTTGTGCAGCCTTACAATGCTTCACAGCATTTCACAGCGCACAGCGGCGCACTCACAACCGAGAATGACCTCTGCAGGTCTGTAGAATCGACTCATCAAATACCTCGGCCGAGCTGCCATCGGGCCATCAAAAGATGTCCGAGATGAGGAAAACATGTGGAAAAAATGTGGAAATATGTGAGAGTTCTCTGCCACGTATTGCATACGGGCAAATGCCAAACCCGAACCGTTTTGCAAGAACATCTCTTTCATATCATCTCTTCTTGCCTCTCACAATTCTCACATTCTCTCACTACCTTCCTGCATTTCATCATTTTCTGCTCCGACAGCTGCTGAGACACGGGGAGACGCTGATGTCTTTCTGTTCAATTGCAGTGCCGAAATCACAAAGCTTCACCTGAAGCAAAGATTAGAGATAACAATTAAAGGTCCTTCCAAAACTGATCTTTCAAATGAGTACCAGCACGTGTCAGCCAGAGAAAGTAGATGGAAAAATTATTAAAGAAAGGAAACATGAAAGCGATGGAAAGTCGAACACAAGCTGAATCACTTCACTTGACAAGGCAGTTCTGCAACGTCTGCTGTTTCATTGTGGGGCGACAGGAGCGCTTTAGGTCAATCCACACGGATAACATATGATAACATCATGGGACATCCGCTACGACAGATTTCACTCTGGGAACTCTGGCAACATTGTTGTCCTGACGTGTCACACTTGGAATGAGTTTCCATCATCCACATTGAAGCACTGCAGTGTTTTTGTGTATTTGTCATTTGATGTCGTTTGTTTCATATTTTTTCCGTGTCCTGACTAATGAGGATATTGTCTGGCTTCAAGTCAGCGTGGATAATGCTGAACTTGTGCATGTGCCTCACCTTGGAACTGGAGACTTGATGAGACTTGATGAGACTTGACTCAGCACAACACTCGAGTAACTAGAGGATTCGAACTTTGGCCACCAGACTCCGATCAGAAGCTGCTTGGTGTATGCCCGCACCTCAGACGGCAACAAAAGCACTTGAAAACACTTGAGCCATCTTGTGAACCTTGAAATACCTTGAAGATCTTGAGGTTGTCTCTGGTATGTCTCCGATTTCAATCGTCCTACCAGTAGTCCCGCACAAGGCGGTGGCGGAAGTTTCAAAAATAGGAAACCTATAGGAGAGGTTCGTTGCTGTGACTGATGGATGGCAGAGCGAACCCACTGATGGCAGCGCAGTGTAGTTGTAATGTAGTGTAGTCGTAGGTGTGGTTGTAGTTGTAGATGTAGTTGCGGTTGTTGTTGTTGTTGTTGTTGTTGTTGTTGTTGTTGTTGTTGTTGGTGGTGGTGGTGGTGTTGTTGTTGTTGTTGTTGTTGTTGTTGTTGTTGTTGTTGTGTAATTGTGTTTGTAGTGCAGTGCAGTGTAGTGTAGTGTAGTTGTAGTGGTTAGTGTGGTTGTAGCTGTTGTAATTGTAGTTGTACTCGTTGTTGTTGTAATTGTTGTAGTTGTTGTAGTTGCTGTAGTTGTTGTAGTTGTAGTTGTCATGGAATTGAAATTGTAGTTGTAGTTGTTGTAGTTGTAGTTGTAATGCTAGTGATTGTTCTGGTTGTATGTGTTGTAGCTGTTGTAACTGCAGTTGTCATGTAGTCGAAGTTGTAGTTGATGTTGTAGTTGTAATGCTGCTAGTGGTTGTACTTGTAGTGGCTGTTGTGGTGTAGTGGTTGTAGTTGTAGTAGTTGCAGTTGTAGTTGTAGTTGTAGTTGTAATGTAACATTCCGAAGCGAAGCAATTCTGCAGGACTTCCTCCATTTTCCAAGTTGGCAACATTTTTAATCGCTCATCTGCCCAGATGTCTCCGCACCTGCCGCTTTAGCGAGCCTACTTTTCGACCCTCCGGAGCTACATAACATTGGAAAAACACAGTGTTTCGCGACTTTCCTACCTTTTCGAGCACCTGCATCTTCTCTCTTATGACTTTCTCCTCTCTGATCTTCTCTCTTCTGACTTTCTTCCTGGCTGTGCTTTTCCATCTGTCCATATTGTCGGAAGGTTTAGCTTCTAAACTTCCTTNCTTTCTCCTCTCTGATCTTCTCTCTTCTGACTTTCTTCCTGGCTGTGCTTTTCCATCTGTCCATATTGTCGGAAGGTTTAGCTTCTAAACTTCCTTCGACAAATGGCTTTAGGAATGATTAGAAATGCTGGTGGCCGTGGAACCCATCAAGTCCATAAACATCTCACAAATTTGGGTACAGTTTGAGGGTATGAATAACGAATGTCAGCTCTGTAGTGACGGTACTTCTGCTCTTGTACAGCGAGCTGTACACCTCATGTGTTCAATTTCACATCTTGCTGGGCTCCTTGCAGCTGGAAGCGACATCCCACGATTCTTGGTGTACCTATATAATCACATCTCATCACATCACGATGGGTCACGATGGGTCACGATGGGTCACGGCGTATCACGCGGCAAGTGAATCGTCTCTGCTCATCCTGTGCGACAGCAGAAATCTGTGCCGCGCGCTTCTTCAAAGCTCCACGGAGGTCTTCAGCCTGAGAACTTCGCTCAGAGAAGGCGACGCGTTCAGAGGGAGAGAAGGCGATAGAAAAAAAAGCTATGCCTTGCAATGCCTTGCAACAATGCCTTCAAACTTTTGGAGCTTCAAACTTTTCACTATGCCTTGAACCTGGCCCTGAGCCCAAGGGGCCAAAAGGCGTGATGTAGTAGCGACGCTAGAAGTGGTATCTGGATTATCTGGTATCTTGCCAAAACTACGCACACTAGAACGACTACAAACTAAGGCGGCATTAAAGAAACAAAACACGCCTGTCTCAAGTCTCAAGCCTTCCAAAACACACCTTTTGTAGACAGGTGCACGGTTTCATTTTCCCAAGATAGTGTCCCCCTCCCAAGATCCAAAGCCCCACCCCTGTCTCTCGGCACCCTGCCAAGTAAGTACAGCACCAGCAGCGGCAGCAGCAGGAGCAGCAGAACCAATCAGTGTATCTTGTGTGATGTCCGTGGCATGTGCATGGCTGCCCGTTTCCCAAGATACCCGCTCCCACACCAGCCTCTCAGTGCTGCTCATGCTACCCAAATACGACCGCAGCAACGACAGAACAAATGATAGCAATGTGTTTGATGTAGATGTTGCCTGAAATTGACAACCACCATGCCACCATGAGCAAATTATCCACCCCATACACTGCCATACACCGTCAACAGAAAACAAAGCACGGTTGGTGCATGTCTGCGCCATTTTGCAGGAACAAGCTTCAGAGAAAACGGCAAAGACTTGTGATGTACAGTGCTGAATTTCACCCATGAAGGGTACAATAATGGAACTTGCTAGAAGACCAATTCACGCTATTTGACAGGAATATTCTTGACATCGCATTGTTTTTGAAGTTGAAAACCGAACCACGATAACTGAGCACTGCCAAAGGCACGTCCGTTCCACAAAAGGAGAAACAAACAGCCGGTGTTATACTTCGACCTCTGAAGCAGCAGCACTCTAAACCACACTAGTGGAGACACAAGACAACATTATCCACAACCAACATAAGCATCCATAAGCAACCATCCAGATATGTACAAACCACAAGCATGTTTTAGCATATCATTTTGGCAGTTCTGAGCAATGGGAACCTATCAAAATTCAAGGAGAACACCACGCGATGTATCACCGTCCCCGTTCATGCTTGACAACTTCTCCCAAATCAAACGCTAAGAATGGGCTGATCCCGTCCCCCGGACTTCCAAAGTTTGCCACGTAACGCTGGTTGAATTAATTTGTTCAAACATCCCTCGAGCCACCTAAATCCAGAAGTTTTTGTGATGCTCAGGTCTCACTGTGCCCAAGGCCATGCACTCGAAGACCATGAAAATATGCTTCCCTTGGTGCGGATTCTTTGCCAAACCATCCGCAGTGACACTCTGAATGCGATCGCACGACAAAAGTTAAGGCCAGGGCGGTAGTAGAAAGTCTCCTTGCAAAAGCAGCAGCCCCCAATGGTCTGTGGATGTCTGTCGGATTATAAAATGCAAAGCTGGACCTTTGGACGCTAAGAAACAGTCGTGTCACTACCACAATCATCCAAAATTATCCAAAATTCATGTCTGATACCTGCAACGTGGGGAGATCCTTGGAGCATCTCGTCATGACATGTCAGAGTCATTCATGACGGATGTGCGCTCTCTGCCAAGTCTCGATGAGTCGCACGATGTGTCTCTTGTTCGCTTTGTCTGCGCTGTTCAGTGTCTGGAGGATTTCCACTTCTTTCCTTGGACTCATGGACTCACGTGGAGCCCCGGCTTAGCCCGGCTCTTGCTTCACAATATTTCACAATGTTTTACACAGGTATCACAGGTGTGTGCACTGTGTGCACTGTGTGCACATGTCTCTCTGAAAACCGAGTCCATCGGGGTCTGGGGGCTCTGCTCGGCAGCTTTTTTCATCATATCATTGGAGCGAATGATCTTCAACGCCTGGGCGGCCACGGCGGCCAGAGCGGCCACGGTCACTGATGGGAAATTCCCAACACGTTGCAGTGCCATTGCAGATCTCTGCAGCGGCACCACCAAAGGTTCACCCTCTGTCTTGGTATCCTTGGCTTTCACCACCTCAGCGCCCATCCACGCCCATGGACGGCGGCCATGACGGCGGCCATGGCCATTGTGATTCATTGTGATTCATTGTGATTCATCATGCACAGGGTGGAAGTGTAAAACGAAAACGCTGCTGACTGCTGTCTGCTGACTGCTGCAGGAAGCACTAAAATCACGTCCTCACCTTTTCAACAAGCACAGTTACGATGCAGAATTTGTCTCCAACCCATGCTTTCACAAAATCCCACCCACGAAACACATCAAATGTCAGCTGAAATGTGCAAGAAACCCGGAAATCAGACAAACGGGGGTGTATCAGTTTATCAAAAACACATCCAAATCCAATGGTTTGAACACCCCATTTTCCCCATTCTGCGATGGCCCTACCAAAGCATATCAAAAAGATCACATGATAATCAAGGACGAGACGATACGCAGCACGTGGGCAGCAAATGCAGACGATAGCGGACGCAAGATGACGCAAGCAGCAAACTATTTGTTTTTCATGATTTGTCATGTCTCGTGCTTGCCACGCCGGCGCTGAAGAGTTCGCCGCCTGGGGCGCCAATGGGCGCCATATGGCACCATGGTCATTTCAAGTTCACTTTTGATCACTTGGCCACCTTTTGGGCATGATGTGGACATATATGGACATTATACATATTGACACTATGAATGTCAATCTTATGTCATTTTATCTCATCTTACGTCATGTTGTGTGATCTTGCTTCAAACAATGGTCCTGTTAACTTGGTGTGTCCTTTGCCGTCCCTGCATTAATCGCCACATCATTTCACATCTGTTTGGTTTTAATTAGCCAAGTTGGGGATTGACGGGCCAGAAGCGAGGGGAGACCCGAAACCTGCGATCTGAATGGCCAAAAACGATGGTCTACCACTGGATTTTAGGGGTACCCTACGGTACCATATGGTACCCTGCATTACCCTGCTGTCATCTGCGGTGTCTGCACAATTCTGCACATGTCTGCACCGTCTCACCTGGGAGATCTTTCCCAGCGGCGATGCTGTTTTTGCTCCCACTCCGCATCGGCTTCAACGCCGTGACCGCCATGGCCACCATGGCCGCCATGGCCGCCATGGCCATGTGGTCTCAAGGCAGACCAGTAGAGCAACCACCATCTTCCTGGGCAAGTTTCAAACACTTTTTCAAACCACATGCAGGCTGCCAATGCCGAGATTCTCGCGATACCCAAATTTGCCGGTTTTTAAGGAACACATTGAGATAAACAAACAATATGTGTCAATGTGATTCAATATGGATGATTGACACTGACAAAACCCGGTCAAAACTAAACGCACTGAATATCTTGGACATTGTGAAACGATGAGCCACTCTGCTTCAATACTTTATTTTGCTCACGCCGAGAAAATTCAAAAGAGAGGGTTTGATTTGAGGCTGCCGATGACTTTCCACGCTTTTGGGTCACCGACTGTCCAACCCAACATGTGGCGAAGCAGCTCTGGTTGGCAGCGCGAAAGTGTCCCAAAGTCTGCCAAGCCAAGCGCGTCTGTCGACGAAACACTGGGTTGTCCACCAAGACAAAGGCTCCCACCATGTTGTCCTGCTGCATTATTGACATTTATTGACACTTTTCAGGTTGATTGAGACAAGCAAATGCCCACATTAGTTAGTATGTGTGTGTGTGTGTTAGTGTATTCATCTATAATGATGACGGTGATAATGATGATGCTGCTGCAGCTGCTGCAGCTGCTGGTGTGATGCTCTTTCCCGGCAAACCAGAATAGACAACAATTGATAGTCCAGCAATTGATCAGAATATCTCAGAATATCTCAGAATCGAAAGTGAAGAAAATCATCAAGAAAACGATCGGAAAAAGATTCGTCTCCTTCCGGGCTGCGAGGAAATGGCCGAAGCGGCGGTACAGCCGTGCCATGCGCGCCGTGCAGCCCAGGCCGTGCGCCTGGCGGTGCCGACGTGGTCCGGGTGTGTTTTCTCTGCACTCGGGTGGCGTGGCAGTTCCGTGGTGCCTCACTGGGAACGCGACTGACGACCAAGGCACCGGACCTAAGATCGAGCTCGACATCGATTTTCAGACCGAAAAACATCGAAACCACACATCAAAAATCACAAAAATCACCAGACACCCGCGGTCCCAGGATAGGAATCTTAGGAGGTAACTGAATCTACTTGCAGTGACAGGAATCTAATGCTTTACTGCTTGGCAGTGCAAGTATCTGCAAGCATCTGCAAGTTGCAAACTTGGATGGCCCCCTATGAAAGCTTCCATGAACACATTACAAGGTTGAGTGTGGCTTGAAAAAGAGAGCACTAGATTTTTCGAAAACTCTCCACCGTTTTCGATAGACACAGCTGAGTCACAGGAATGGAGCGATATCTTCAAACGTCGCTGCATTCAAAGACACTTCGCAAGGCAAGTTTGTGCCCAGCTCGGTGCCATCCGCCGTTGAGAAACTGAACATCTCCGACTCCTTCAGCTGAAATAGGCAACGTTAGACACGAGTTGAAAAAGGTTTTGAAGTTTGTGTTTTCTCATGTTTGCTCATTGATTTTTTCACTGTTTTCAGTTTTCTCCAATCGTTTCTGTTTTCGGTGCATTTTCATTAAGTTCTCACCTTGGTAGATGTTGGCTGTGTGGGGCTTGGTTCCCTTGATTGCTTTGGCGCATCATGTTTCACACATCTTCTTCAAGTCAAGAAGCCTCAGCAGTCTCAGCTGCATTTGATTCAACCTGGGATTCGCATGGCTAGGATCTAAACTTAAACATGAAAAGGAATGGGAGAAGTGGAGAGCAAAATGAGCAAGAGAATGCACGAGACTGCCTGGTGAAAGAAACCAACTCCAGTGGAGGAGACCCAGAACCATCGAGAGACAATCCATTTTCATGGAAATGTATTGGGAATGTATTGGGACCATCGGAATGTGTGGGATGATGTTTGGCAACTGTAGGATCCTGATGATGTTGCCGACGTATATCAACAATTTTCAACATATAACATATAATTTAATCATCATGATTGGACAGTGTGATTATTCACATAAAGCCCCTCCCAACATAATTGCCAAAATGATCCAGGACGCATTCAATGCAGCTTGCTTCTCTCCACGTATTGGCTTTCTTTTGCCGCGCACTTTGGACGGCTTTGAGGCGTGGCCCAAGCTGACCGGTGTTGCCTAGCAATGGAAGAAAACTTCCAGAAACACTAGCTTGGAAATCTTCCCTGCGCAACAGTCGGCATGACATGTATCATGTCCAAGACGTCTGTGGAAGTCACACCATGGTGTTCCACCCGCCTCAGCTGAACTTTCATTTGGACTTGCTGTGACTTCTCTTACCTCTGTTGCAACCCAAACTCGGCGTAGCAGGAGCTTTTTGATCTTTTGTCTTTTTCGTTTTGACGTTATGATTCATTTCTGTTCTTGACTATATCGAAACTATATCATGATTTCTTGCTCGTCTTCACCTTGTGTTTTTCTTTTTTGGTCCAAGGGGAAGCTCATAACAAACTAAAGGATAACAGAATCCAATAAATACAAGATGATGCAAGAAATTTAGGACATGAACAGAGATGGTGCCATGCGGTGCATGACGCAAGAGTTACTTCATGTCATTTCAGGTCCCCCCATAGCCGAAGAAAACTAAGAAACCTTGGCTTTCTGCATGTGCTGCAAGAGGTCTGAGCACTTCCGGAATCGATCACGTGCGTGCCTACAGCGAGGGCCGCCACATCCGGGAGTCAAATCTCTTGCCGTGCCAGTTTCTTTTGTGCTCTATTTTTCCTGTACCCGTTTGGAACTGTTCTTTTTTTGGTACCTGCATAAGAGATTAATTATAAGAGTGCCTAATGTCTACTGCTCAATTTTGGCAAGTGACAAGATGGCTGCCACACTGCGGTCTGAGCCAACCAACATCATGCCGCGTGCCTGACCCAGGGAACAGGGACAACAATGTAAAACCATGCAAAACCATACGGCCGTACTTGTAGTAAGATGACTCATAAGACTAGCGTAAGACTAGTAAGGCCAAGGCGGCCAAGGAAGGAATTCTGAGCTATTCAGCGTTCTTCAGAAGATGTTTGACCTCATCAGATGCTCATGGGGCTGTGTCCAACAACTGGTGGAACGGTCAAAAACGCTCATAAAGCGAACCTCCTCTGCCCGAGCTTCCAAAATCGCTTTGGCCTTACAAAGCGTGTTGGAGCGTGGTGCAGTTACCAATGCCATACTTGTCATGTGTCTCTTCAACCGCTTGGCAATCAATCTTGAATTACCTTGTCTGAGACATTTGTAGCACATCGAAAGCACACTGCTGGACACTGCTGGAGTATGTTTTCCTGTTGAAACTGGGGATTGCGCACGACCGTGGCTTTAAACGGAGAAACAGGAAAGCTATAGAGTTTCACAAATGTTTGACCTTGTTATTAATTTTCATCATCATCATCATCATCATCATCATCAACATCATCAACCACCATTTGACCACTCTCCACCATTGTTAGCATTCATTCACCATCATCAATCGGCATTCACCATCATTACATAAATTAGCAATAGCAAAAACACTAAGAGCTCATAGGAGCTGCTCTGCAGAGTTGTAAGCTCTCCACTTCTTGTGGCTTGTGTGGCCGGAGCCGCGCGCAGGGCATGTCTTCCACGTTGTGCAGGGGCAGCTGCGCAACCGTGGACCTCATTACCCGTAGCCGGGAGAATCCGGGAGAATTCTGGCATTGAAATTCACCGGAAACCTCCACACACAGCGGACAAACCAGGCTTTCCTGTACTGAAGAATTTCCTTTAAACTGCCTGTGTGGTCAATGATCTTCAAAGAGTGATGTGGCAAGTAAAGATGTCGTGCCCTGCAACTAAGCTGCAGCACTTCTAGAAGCACCTGACCACCTCAAATGAAATGTCACTCCTTGCAACTGTCTTGCTGAGTCTTGCTGCTTCAAGTTTGCAACTGCTGTGCAGTTCTTCTCCCACATTAGAATCTCAACAAGTTGCCAGCTCCTAGGTGTGAAATTTATCATTGCGTGGCTTCTGTGCATTTCGTTTGCAAGTCGCTCTTTCTGAGGCCCGTGCTCCTGCAGAAAGGATCCCAGATGAGACTGGAATGAAAAGCTGGTTGTGGAATCTGGCACAAGTGCAATCGTAAAAGTATGCTTATGTGATGACTTGGATCATTGTGCGTTCTTCTCACGTGACAAAATATATACATAATTTACATAATCTACACATCTTGTTGCACTCATACCGTCTTCATTTTCACATGCTCTCATGTGGAGTTGGGTTGAAGATCGTTGCATGTCGAAGAGTCGAAGCCTGGTGTCCTTGCAGTTTTTGAGGGCCGCGCCTGTGCCACCAAAGCAGCGACAAAAGCCCCATCCACGTCCTCTCAATCTGCGTCAACGCTGTAGCGGTAGGAAGAGAAAACCCACATCACAGAAAACTCATGCGATTCATGGTGCAGTACCCCGCTTCTCATTCCACGTACATACGATTCTACATAACCTATGCCGCATATGCCAAGAACACGTGCCACGTGCTTCCCTGGATATTGGAAGATTTTAGATTATCATGATTATCTTAGCCCCGTTTGCCCCATCCCAATTCTCAATAACTCTCAACAACTCTTAGAGTTTCAAACACAATGATGGCATCTGAGGTAATTCCTGCCTGAGATTTCTCAGGCAGAAGTGGTGACGTAGACGGAGAGATGGAAGGCGATGTGAAGGACCAGTTGAGAGATCGAGGAACCCGGCTGGGTACTTTTCCACCGCGCGCAGTCGAAGGAGATGGTGCCGTTGGTGCCGATGGTGCCGGAACCTCCACGGCTTTTCTGTCTCGACTTCGCATCTCTTCACATCTCTTCACCATCAACCCTAGCTGGCCTAGCTGGCTAGATTACTTTGACTTGAGCCGTGTCTTGGATTGTTGCCTATGGATCATGACAACGGCCTTCCTGTCTATCATTCCAAGTCTGTGTGGTGACACCCCCCGCAGCTATTCCATATTTTTCCACACAATCACTATGCCGCCTATGCCCAATATCCAAGCAACGTGGGAAAGGCACAGTCTTCACAGTTCAAACATGCCCCATGCATCCCTATGCAGTGAACATATGAAACCAGCTGGACCAAGACTAAGAATCATGAATTCCGACGGAATCTTCTAGTGATCAGCACACCCAAAACAAAAATCACAGCTTATCAAATGAAATAGGCAGGGACATCAAAATTGATTGAGTTGTGGATTCACAATGGTTGGAATGCACCGTTCCATACGGTTCCATGCAGATTCTATACTACGGCACCATGCGGCACCTGCAGCAAGTCCCGGAGCCCCAGCTGCGCACACAGGAGCTCCAATGAACATCGGTTCCTAGAGGAAAGTTCGCCCAAACCCTTGCCATTGCCATTGCCATTGCCAAACACGGCAAAAACATGCAAAAAACATGAAACATATCCAGTCTGATGGTTTTATTGCGCCTTGTTCCAGATGAAAAATACAGCAGTTACAAGTTTCAAACATCCTGACTGGTTGGCAGTTGGGCTGAATATCGTGAAGATGACATGGCCAAGATACCCCCGCTACCCATCAAGAATGGCAGCCCTTGGATTGTTTCATTTGGTGGCTACTTTTTAGTAGCAAACAAACAGGAGTTTATGAATCCGGGCTTGACGTTGATTTAACCACTCAACTTTCAAAATTGCAACCCCAAAAAACAACTAAACTATGGAAAATATCAGACAAGGGGGCAAATCTCAAGGAGATGGTTTTAAGTTTTGAAGCCACCAGCCATACTGCATTTGTTGGGTTGTATTATTGCCACCACAGGACCTGTCAAACAGTCAAACAGTCCCGAACCCATGATACTTCATGAGTGATCGCCGTTTTCCCACTGAGAGGACCATGAACTGGGGTTCCCATCTGTTGTTTGACAAACTCAGGGAAACGCATCTTGTAACATCCCGTCACTCCAATCAACTCCGAAGGTTTCCTGGCTTAGAGATGCTTAGAGATGCTTAGTGTGCCAAGATGTGCAAGATGTGCCACGTCAAACTTCAAGCCGAAACACCGATGCAGCACAGCTCGGAGCGTTATCGGATGCGGCCTGGTGGAGTCGGAATCCCCAGCGGAGTCCCGCAGCAAACGCCGGAGAAGAGACCTGACATCTGCAGCATCCAACCGCGACTCTCGCTCCCATGCCACAATGGGACCTCAAGCTGCAAAAAACTGCACGCAGTCAAAAAAGGAAAAAAAAAAACACTTTGAAAGAAGAGACATGAAGAAACGCAAGACCATCACAAAGTGCTCGAAGCAGGAGGAAAAAAAAGAACGCCAAGGGGCCAAGCTGCTGTAGGTCCAAGAAGTCTTCCCATGGAGCTTCTTGCACAGCAGTCTCCAAATCACTGAGCTCCTTGCATTGAAAGCAAGGCCCCACTCGAAGCCAAACACTTTGGACCAAGGAACAACGCAGAATCCGGTAGAGATTCGACCACGCTCCATGGATTTCCACTGCACCTTCTGCTTCCTTTCCCTCGGGCGTCACTAAACCACGGGGCACTGCGCTTTCTTCGCTTTTTCCCTCGGCCCCGTTTTTTCCAATCAGGGTGTCACCGTCGAAATCTTTTCGAAGCTCTGCCAGCAGCAAAGGCTCCAGGCCCAGTCGCGTCCGCGCCACGAAACACACGGAGCCGCGGTCGCTCGTCGTCGAAACCCAACGAAGGCCCAGGCGGCCCGGGGAACGGAGTTGAGGGATGTAGCAGCTCTGGCAGCTGTGGCAGCTGTGGCTGAACATGTGCAGCGCACGGAGCGACACAATTGACATCTGCCGCATCTGCATCCATGGCGAGAGGATGTTGGACGCAGTGCGCAGATCATGTAAATACATCGGCACATCTGCATATATTTGAGAAAAGTGGACCAAACAAAAAGATGGATGCACAAGAAGGATTTGGGGTTTGAACAACTCACAGGATCTGTATCATATTTGAGCCAAGCATAGCTAGGCTGATCAGTTGGATAACTTGAAGAACAGGCCAAAGAATTCCCACAAATCTCAGTGTAGCTTTGCGAGGCATCGAGGTCGGGACGTTAGAGAAAACACCTCTCCCGCTCACAGTGTCTTGCACCTAGGTGTTTAACACCAACCTGGTTCGTGTCTCACGACACCAACATGTTACCGTTGCATGAGGATGCAGGAGCAAATCGACCTTGGAATCCTTGGAACCTGATCTGTCAATCGCAGGTCTGATAACCCTGCCAATCTGCTAACACAATTCAACATACCTGTGAAACATTGTGAAACAAAATAATCTATTCATGCATTTGGTTGGCTGCATATTGCAACGCAAGAATCTCAATAACTATTGACCTGTAAATGGATCAAGCATCGTCAAGCATCAAACATCGGCCGCAAATGGCCGTATGCCGTTGTTACTGGACAGCTAAGCCATAGTCGATGTCGAAGTTGGTGAACAGATGTCGAAGATGTTTACTATGGCTTAGCTGTCAGGTTCCTCTGGTTTCTTGGCCCCTCTTGGCCCCTCTTGGCCCCTCTTGGCCCCTCTTGGCCCCTCTTGGCCCCCGGCCAGGTAGCGGCTCTCCAACAACTCGCCCACCTTTGGGTCGACAGTGAAGGTGGGGTGACTGTCAATTGGACCTTTTGTCAAACGGTTTTTCTTCATGAGACGAGACAATGCCCGCACAAATCAAGAATGATCAAACTACGTCAATGAAACTGCACTGGTAAGTGCTGTTTGAGTAGTTCAAAAAAAAATGGTTTGTTTGACGTGCTTGACCTGCAGCTGCGCCAGATCTTTCCCCCTGGAATCAGAGCAAAGGAAACCAACACAGCGGTGCCTTTGACACCCTGAGCCGTGTCCTGCACTCCGATTTGAGGAGTCGCAGTTGAACAGCCAGGCAAATATTAGGCCAAGTTGCCAAGCCGCCCAGCCGCCAAGCCGCGTAAAAACGGTGAAACTTCGTCATTGGACCATCTTTACGTCGTCTTGTCTGTGCCATTTTCGTGTGCGTCCACCGATGTCCACATTGTATTTGCGTTTTAATGCATTGATCTTTCTGTCTAGTTGCTTGGTGGTACATCATCGATTTCCATATACACACACATCACATAGTCATAACATACTATGAGGTCTATTTTGCATCCCGTCTGTACTTGTAGAATCATGAATGCATTAGTGTATCTATCTATCTATCTATCTATCTATCCATCCATCCATCCATCCATCTATCTATCTATCTGTATTATATGTATATATATATATATGTATGTATGTATGTATATGTGTATATATATATATATATCCATGTATATATATATATATACATATATATATACATATATATATATATATACATATATATATATACATATATATATATATATGTAAAAATAAATAACTTATACCAGTATATAATGTATATGCATGTGTAATGCAATTATGATATATCGATCATCAATATATAGTGACATAATTTTGTTTATCTGATCCATTGAATCCATTTCTCATCACATCTGTGCGCCTTCTGCTCACCTTCCCATCCTTTCACCCCCCTTCCGCGGCTTCGGAGGAGACTTTGGGGCCTTGGGCGTCAGCACTTCCTGAGACAAGAAACAATGGCCATCAACGAGCGACAGCAATGGCCAAAGAAACCGGATGGTTGTCCGATGGCCAATGGGCAGGGGAAACCCCAGGCAAAATCCATGGAAATCACCGAAATCTAGAGATATCCGGCCCCCCAATGGATGACTTGATACAAGAGGTGACACACATGGGTGTATCGCGAAACTGTCTGGGTTTACCTTTTTTCGATGCTGGGTTTATCTTTTTTCGACGCTAGAATAATAAGGCTTGAAGCCACCGGATTTGAGGCCAGGCTCTTTTTCGACACACGTTTTTTTTCATCAGCGTGAATCTCCTCAACTCCAACTCAATCTTCAACTTGAAGAGTACAACCTGTAAGTATGACAAGTTTCAGTATGATAAGTGTCCATCATGTCCATACAATCCATACAAGCCTACTTTGCAAATCCCCTTCCTCAACATCTTGCAGCTCGCGGCATATCCAAGCAGCTCCTTTCCGGGAACTTGGGTCTTTGTCGTCCCGCTCTCGCGCCACCTCCGCTTCGGCTAACAAGGTTGCGTCACTTCCTATGTCCGGCTCAGCAAGCCCAGTATGAAAACAAACCTCAGTAAACTCGCTAAGCACACTGCTCTGACTGGGCTCTTGCTCTCGCTCACCACACGTATACGAACCTGCAGCAGTTGGCAGGCGTGTTTCTGCCAAGACTTTCGATTTTTGTCAAGCACAAGTTTCAGACGCAATGAGCTCCTTCCAAACATAATCCGGTGATGATGATGATGATGATGATGATGATGATGATGATGATGTGGCTGATGATGATGATGATGATGATGATGATGATGATGATGATGATGATGTGGCTGATGATGATATGGCTGATGATGATGTTGCTGATGATGCTGTGGCTGCTGATGATGTGGCTGATGATGATGTGGCTGATGATGATGTGGCTGATGATGATGTGGCTGATGATGATGTGGCTGATGATGATGTGGCTGATGATGATGATGATGATGATGAGCAACAATCGCTAATCTACAACTGCTACTTGGAGCTATTACTTACATCTGTTATTTCAGGTTTCCAAGACTCGCAGAATTGACAACTATATATGTATATACCCTGTACCTCAGTTTTTGATGATGGCCGCGGGTTTCGTGGGGTTTCGTCCGGGAAGGTTCCTTCAGCCTCAACCTTGGTAAACTAAAACTGCCAGTATCGTGAAGGATCGAAGCGCATTTCGCGCGGGAACTGTTCACCGAAGACAAATCAAATCGACTTTGCCTCGGTTTTTGAGGATCGGCACGGGTATCGTCCAGAGGGGTTGCCTAATCCACACCGAGCCGCCGCCTAAAAAGTAGTGTAAAATATTTAATTCTCGAGATGCGCAGGTGTAGTCTGGAAGATCTATGCACCTGAGTCTATGCACCTGTCTATATACGGTTGCAGGTGCGTAGATGTTTTTGCCTACATCTATACATGTGCAAATTTACAGTTGCAGACGGCAGACGCGCAGATGTGTTCACCTACGAGTACATCTGTACACCTGAGTCTGCACTTCTGCATTGATGAAATTGTGGATGCGTAATGATGCGTAGGTGTTATCAGTTATCACTCCTACATCTATGCGCCTGTGCATCTATACATCTTCATAAATATCTATATATATATACATGCAAGTTTCCACTTCCAGCTGTGGACGCAAGAGGCGCTCAGCTGCAGAGAGAGGGATGTTCCGCATACGCAACTGACATCGCAGTCTGTTGGTCCAAAAGAACCCACAACCCATAGCATAAGGTGAGCAAGGGGCGCTATCGATTTGCCATAGCCATACACGCTCCACCCTGCTATCTTCAAAGGACTACTTCTTGGGCAATTCCAGCTACTAGTTCAACAGAGACTCAACCAACTACCCCATCTAAAGTGAGGCACTTGGATGGTAGCGTAGCCTTGTCAAGGGGCTTTGGGTGAGAGTCCTCAGGCGCTTAGCCCCTGGGGAAAACAGGTGCGATGACTGATGGGATCAGTCGTTCAAAGGATGGGGTNAGCCTTGTCAAGGGGCTTTGGGTGAGAGTCCTCAGGCGCTTAGCCCCTGGGGAAAACAGGTGCGATGACTGATGGGATCAGTCGTTCAAAGGATGGGGTGCCCCAGTGGACGGGGGAGGCGTCCACGTTCCAGGATTACGAGGAACAGGCTCTGCAATGGGAACAGTCGGTGGCCTACCACAAACGATCCCTGTGTGCACCTCGGCTCATTGCTGAGCTGAGTGGAACAGCCCGCAAGTTCATTGCGGGGAAGAGACCCGACTGGGTTTCGTTTGATGGAGGGGTGGCCTACTTGATGGCTTTCCTGAGAAAGAGCCTGGGAAAACCACAAATCCCAGANCATTGCGGGGAAGAGACCCGACTGGGTTTCGTTTGATGGAGGGGTGGCCTACTTGATGGCTTTCCTGAGAAAGAGCCTGGGAAAACCACAAATCCCAGAGTTGAGTGATCACTTGATCAAATACTTCCGACAGAGCCGGAGGAAGAAGCTGGAGAGTATGAACGACTACATAGTGCGGAAGACCGAGCTCTATGCCAGAGCCAAGCAGGCCCTTGCTCGGGTCCACCCCCACTACAGCAATACTGGAAGTTGGGGCCGTGGAGCAACCGGAGGATGGCAAGGATCTGACTATGCCTCCAGTGGATGGAATGAAGATCAGTGGTATGATGCAAGAGATTCGAGTCAAGATAGCGAGACACCGGGAGATGGCAACAGAGATGATGCCAGTTCGCAGCCAGCGGCCAGCGAGTGGGCATCAGATCGCTGGGGCTCTTGGGGCTCTTGGGGCGATTGGCGATGGCAGAGGCATCAGGAGGAGGAGCCATGGATGACCAGTGATGTAGAACTGCTCCCAGACTATCTTCAAGGATGGTACCTGCTGTTTGATGCCAACCTTGACATCCCTGAGAAGAACATGGTGCAAACGGCGCTCCATGGTGATTTCTCCCTGGACAAGGTTGCGCAGACCTTACGCAACCAGTGGCCAGAGGAGGAGCTCAAAAGATATGACCAGGGCCATAGGCAGGCAGCCTATTGGCAAGAAGAACAAGATGATGAAGAACGAGATGGTCGTGAGATGGAGAATCTCACCATGGCGGCCTTGCGAGAAGAGGGGATGAACGAGGAGGGCATCGCTCTCATGGCACAAGCAACCGAAGATGCAGAAGAAGCCCTGGCCATCTTGCAGAAGGCCAAGGTCACCCTGCGAGAGGCCCGAGCAAAGCAACACCAGNGCTCTCATGGCACAAGCAACCGAAGATGCAGAAGAAGCCCTGGCCATCTTGCAGAAGGCCAAGGTCACCCTGCGAGAGGCCCGAGCAAAGCAACACCAGGTGAAAATGAGCCGCAAGTACTACCAGACTAGTGGCAGTGGCAGTCGCACTGGANAAGGCCAAGGTCACCCTGCGAGAGGCCCGAGCAAAGCAACACCAGGTGAAAATGAGCCGCAAGTACTACCAGACTAGTGGCAGTGGCAGTCGCACTGGATCCACCGGTGTTCCAGCCGGACTCAAGTGTTTCCGATGCGGAGGCAACCACAAAGTAGCTCAATGTCCTGACCGACATGCTCCCCGGAACAATGATCAAGCACATGCCGCCAGTGAGGCAGCACCTTTTGTCTGCTACACGGAAGAAGAGGCAACGGCATGGGCGGCCACTCAGGGCCGCGAGCAGATGACCACAGAGGAGGCCATTGAGAAGGGCTTTGGAGTGATCGATGGTGGTGCAACAAAGACTTTGGGATCTATCCACGCCTTAGAGGCGATTGCTGAGGAGAACCTCAGGAAACACCAGAACTCCCGGGTCCTAGAGGTTGACACCAAGAACACTCCTGTCTTTGGCTTTGGCAACTCAAGCCGCGACAAGTGCATCAGCACTGCCAAGATGAAGATCGAAGCCGGAGATCGTGAAGGGGTACTGAGTGTGCACGCCTTAGATCGGGGCAAAGGCCCAGTCCTTCTGTCAATTGCCACCTTGCGAGCCCTTAAGGCCATAGTAGATTTTGATGAAGATTTGATAGTTTTTCGAGAGCTGGATGACACCAAACTCATCCAAGCTGAAAGATCACTGGCAGGACACCAACTTTTGCCACTCACGGACAATTTGTACAGTAAGTCCTATGCCAGTGATGTCCCAATTCCCAGCTTGCGGTCGTTTTGCAGTCGTAGCTGCTAGGGACAACTCCTCTCTGAGTCGCCGTCTGTCGATGAAAGGGAGGTTAGTGAAAGTNGTCCCAATTCCCAGCTTGCGGTCGTTTTGCAGTCGTAGCTGCTAGGGACAACTCCTCTCTGAGTCGCCGTCTGTCGATGAAAGGGAGGTTAGTGAAAGTGAACAGACACCGGAAGGTATGGCACATCCCAGTCATGATATCTATCGTAACTGTGTGCGTGTGTGTGGTGTTGGTGACCCCGGTAATGGTGAAACACATACAAATGAACACAACAACAACTACATGCAGATATCACCTGGCAGCCACGCTGGATCACAAGCTGAACAAGAACCTGTCCAGAAGGCCGACACCTTTGCTGTCACCGATGCCGACCATTGCGAGCCTGAAGAAGCCAGAGTTGATCGAGGCCATCCAGAACCTAGGCGAAGAGCCACCGACAGCCTGGGGAACGGTGGAACTTCGCTGTCGTCTGGCAGAATTGGAGGAGGCGCATGGGATCATCCGTCAAAGTGGCAAGACCAAGACTCCTCTGCAGCAGTGGGTCGTGAAGTTGAATACCGCCACCAAGAAGAAGTGCGTCTTGGAGGAATTTGCGCAGCAAGAGCTGGGCATTACCAATGTCGGGAACTCCACCATGACTCAGATCCAGAAGGCTGGCATGGAGCGCATCTATGTGATGTCGGCCACCCATCCGTCGGACCCAGTGGGCTTCGGCGAGAATGCTCATATGACCTACGAGGAACTCCAGGAGGTCAACCCAGGCTATTGCCAGTGGGTCATGAAGATGGCCTCAGAGGGCAGCACATGTTATCGTCTGAGCCGCCTGGCCACATGGCTGGAGAACAACCCCAAGACTGCAGAGAACATGGTGACGCAGAAGAAGATGCCAGTGGCCAAGGCCAAATCCTCCAGCCAGAAGTCTCGCTCTCGTGCCAGCAGCAGCAGTGCTCAGTCCGAGGCGATCAAAGAGACTCAGGCGATGATGGGGACTTTGGTCGAAGTGGTGAAGGATTTGAAGAACGAAGTGGAGGCTCTCAAGGAGGAACGACCCCACAAGAAGAAGGAGATCTCCACGGACAGCGAGTTCAGCATGTTGTCCGACAAGAGCTAGGTGATGCGTCACTGAGCCGTGCAGCCCAGCCCTTAGATCCAGTCTGTAACTTAGAGAATCAGCCGACTCACAACCACAGGGCAGCCTCAGAGTCAATGTGTAGGTTTTTCCACCAAGAAACTCAGAACTTTGGCCCCTTGGCTTTTCAGAGTCTGATGTCTCAAGATAGGAGAACTTACTTGGTCGAAGTGGCCTGCTCCCCTGAAAGTAGGCTAAGTAGTGAAATACAGAGGCAAGCCGGATATGAGGAGGCGGCGATTCGATGTTCCCATTGGAATGGCTGTGATTTGGGCAGTGGGAGCGGGGTCCAATTGGTTTTGCAGACCATTAGAGAAAAGAGACCTAGTCACGTGTGGATCAGTCCGGAGTGTGGACCTTTTTCCCCCATGCAGGCTGTAAATCAAAGAACGGATGCACAGGTATCCGAATTGGCTGAAAAGCGTCGAATTGCCTTGCGGCAATATGTTGGAGCCAGTTGCATTTACCAGTTTTGCATTCAAGCAGGTATCCATGTGACATGGGAGTGGGCACAGAAGTGCCAAGGATGGAGACTGCCATTCATGCAGAAACTGATCAAACGATACAATCCTTTCTTTGCCACTACACAGGGCTGTCAAGTGAATCTCCGCGACGCCCGCGCTAGTCGCTTGATGCATAAAGGTTGGAAAATCATGACAACACACCAGCACTTAGCTGACATGATGAATCTCCCCTGTCGGTGTCCCAAGGGTTTTGCTCATGCTCGATGCGAAGGGGGGGCCGCTGGACTGTCCGCGTACTACACACCGGAGTATGTCAAGCGCGTCTGGAAGGCTTTGAGTCGGGAACTCCCCCTACCTTTGTTGCAACGGGAACTGCAGGGTCAGTCTTGTCTGCTGTCTTGCTTTGGGGAAGGTGAAACCTGCTATTGCAATGAGCTCAGGGCACACAGCAGCACACAAACATGTGGTACATGTCTCATGTCCGCGTCGCGCGGCCCCCAAGCGAAACCAGGCAACGAGGAAAAGGAGCAGGATGACAGGTCAGTAGGTGGGACTGAGATAGGTAGAAGCGAGCGTAGTAGTGAGCATACGCACGAGCACAGCCGCGA
>BGPT01000475.1:181056-199610 GCA_003297045.1 Symbiodinium sp. clade C Y103 | reverse complement strand
CACCCTGCTATCTTCAAAGGACTACTTCTTGGGCAATTCCAGCTACTAGTTCAACAGAGACTCAACCAACTACCCCATCTAAAGTGAGGCACTTGGATGATATACATCATAGAAACAACATACCCCCCACCACCCCCCCACCACCACACCACAGGGGGGGAGGGAGGATATATATACACTCACCCATACCCCCCCACCCCCCCACCCCACCCCCCCCAACCACCACACCACGGGGGGTGATCTGTATACTGACCCATTGCCATGGCCGGGGCGGGGGAGGGGGTTGGAACGCTGGACCATATACAGTACATGAATTACAATATGATACAAAAATCAATAGTGATCACATGTGATAATTCCAATAGTGATTAGCATGATTATCCAATGAGATACGTAACTACTTCAACAATACCTAATCGTATAATTCCAGGCTCTTGGACATCTACGTTGGTGCACTGCTGCTCGTTTGCTTTGTGGACTAAGCTTGGGACAGCCATGAAGACATGTGGGGCTGGGTCAAAATCTACTGTACTATATAAATGGGGGGTGAGCGTCCATAACCACCAGCTATGTTGCTGCAAACTACATGATACTTATCCTTTTTCGCGATCCATAAGTCCGTAGCCAAGTTCCAGAGACATTGAGTTTGTCCAAAAAAACAAAGATAGCCCAAACATGTCCAAATCCAGCATGAATCATTATATTCCATGATAATTCCATGATATTCCCTGTCAAACTTGAAATAACTTGGGGCTATGCCCCATTCTTAGAGACTGCCTGTGCGCCTGCGCGATCGCCAATGGCCTTGGATCAGTGGATCAAACCCGCTCCAGGTCCATAGCAGCCCATTCAATGTGGATATGGGGATGGCTCAAAATTATTAACCCTATAATTGGTTGGTTTATGTTAATCTACCATTAGAAATGACCATTAATTTTTGGTACCATAATTTTGAACCATATGGGGATGTAGTGGGTTGTATTCATGGAAGTCCTGGGACTACTTTTTGCGTTATGTGCCTTGAAACAAAATCGTGAGCTGCCAGTTGGTTGATAGCTATGTTGACTAGGGTTTAATGGAGATGAAATATCCATGGTTAGGGGGGCATTAGACCAACTTAGAAGCGCGGAGCACCAACTTGTTTGTTCAGTTTTGTCGATTAATCGAGGGGTCTGATAACCTCCCTTTACAATCAAAGGCTAAGTCTAAGTGATGAGAAATGGAAATAACTATATGGACATATATGAGTGGTATGCCGACCATCGTCTTTGCTCAATAGGACATGGTTGGTTGACTTCTCTCTCAACTGGGCAAGAACCAATGTCACGGGGAGTCTACCAATGCCCCCCAAATGTGATCCCGTAATAGCAAGTGTTGATGAAGGACTTAGGGCTTAGGGCTGACCAGCAACGGCCACCAGTCAGGGCTTATTGGCCACCTATTGTTGGGGGTGTTACCTTCGGGGGTTGCTTAGATCTCCATGAAAATGGGTACCCCATTCCATCCTGGGACTCCCATCCTTAATTTGCCTCCATTGTTTGGTTTCAAGATGTAACTCCATGGTGACAGATATTTAAAAAAGCCTGGTAGTTTGATGTAATTCAATATGGCAATGGAAAAAATGATGGTCCTCCAGGAGTCCTCCATGTTCCTGGTGTGTACCAGAAAATGATTCGGGTGAAGGCGTCCAGAGTCCCCGCAAGGATCAAGAATAATCACTTCAACGGTGTTTTTTTTGGAAGTATGGCATTTTTCCACATTTGATGTCAAAGCATCATTTTCCCTATCAAACTTGCAATTCGCGCGTTATGCCTCATTTTCAGACACACCCATGTCAAGAGATTTGTGAATGGAAGACCCAGAAAAACACCATACCGGGTCCATGTGGCCCTCACCAGACAAATGGGTACCCTCTAATCTAAGCTGCCAGTGGAAGATCTCCATAGATGATATTCCCATTGTGAATTGTGGATGGTCTACTGTCATCGGCAGGTTTGATTCTTTTCCATAGCAGAGAGTAATCAGATGAAATCTCTGTCCTGCGACCAAAGCGTAGGTGTGGAATATGGGCTGATCGTCATGATACAGACGGCGGGTTGCCTCCTCTCAGTCATCCCTGCCCCGCTTGCTTGACCAATGGCAAGTCGAATCTCATGCCATCCAATTTGGGAGGTCAATGATTTTGAGCCATAGTGGCAAGAGAAGTAGCAATAGAAGTAGCAAGAGGAAAGGATCTGGATCCCCAAAAAAATCAACTTCAAAAAATGGTGCAATGCCAGGTGGTGCTCTGGGTGCTACAGTGTCTCGCTTCTGATATGACAAGAAGTTCCATTCATCTTGGGAGGATGATTGTGATATATTGTGATCTTCATATGCCACGAGAATTTCACAAATGGAATTAAAAAGAAGCATGTAAAAACTGAGGGATGTTCCATTGGCAGTTTGAAGTGCCTCAGGGTAGGCCCATTGGGGCGCTTATCATCCAGAGGTTCACGTAGATTCCGGGCCAGCCCGGGAGAATCGCTTTTGTTCTTTGGTCCCAAATTGGGCTCAGAAAATTGGTTGCCGTGGATCATCATGCATTCAGAATTGGTCATGTTCAGTCCGAAACAACCCCCCATGTTCGGGGTCAAGAAGTTTGAACCATGACCATAATCCCAGGAAGCTGACCTGTTTGATGCCGGGGTTGGTGCGAGGCCTTCAATTTTACAGCATCGCTCCAAAGTGTTACAGTCATTGCATTCATAACCCTTGCATGTGGACAAGTTGAATTGTGGGGAAATCATGGGCCATCATCAATAATCATGACATATCATGACCAAAGTCCCGCATCTCAGCAGTTGCAAGTATTCCCTCGACTTCACAGATTGAAGAGATGGATCAATCCTTAATCTGTGGGGGATTCCAGCTGAGGCGAGTAGCATCTCAAGGAAACACACCCGAGTATTTGGAGTGGATCAAGGACCGAGGCGAAGGGGTCGACTGTACGACGACTTGCTTTGGAAAACGAGAAGTGTTCCATGAATTGGCGTGCTACGTGTCTACATTCATTGTGTATTTTTTGTTCTTCCCCTGTGCTTTTCATTATTCTTCCTTCTTGTTCCTTCTTTCCCAGCTTCTTCGCTTTCTTCGTTTTGTGTGCTTCGTTTTCTTCTGTTGTTTCTTCTTCTTCCTTCCTTTTCTCCCGTTTCTTCTTATCTGTTCTACTTCTTCTCCTTCTCCTTCTCCTTCTCCCTCTCCTTCTCCTTCTCCTTCTCCTTCTCCTTCTTCTTCTTCTTCTTCTTCTTCTTCTTCTTCTTCTTCTTCTTCTGTTCTTCGTCTGGCTTGCCTTTTTTTCTGTCTTTCTCGCATAATTTGCTCTTCCATGAGTTGAACAGTGACTCATGTGTTTGGACTTAGCATCCATGTCAATCACCTGAAAAAGTTGTGCGATATATCAAGACACCACAGGTTTTGCTTGGTGCAGAGTATAGACTGTAGATTTTAGATTATGGATCCATCTTGAAGTGCGGGCAGGGGTGACCCTTTCCTCCACAACCATTCGGCACCATCTCCTCCAACAGGACAGTGGTTGGTGGATCGTGGTAGCGCCTTTTTGGCCTGCCTGCGGCTCAGTCCAGTCGGACCAATGTCCCAGTCGTCACCAAGATCCTGGGGGCCCAGGCCATGCTCTACTACAGCCTGGTCTGGCAAGTCCAAAGGCTGCGGAAACAGTGCTGTGAAAGGAGAAGTCCAACTGCGGAACGGAAGAATTACAGCAACTCAGAGAAGTACACCTGTCCAATAGTCTGCCATATGAGAACAATCGTAAAATTGATGCTGTTTTTTTTGACGATAAGTTCTTCAGCAATGGTTCCAAGTGGATGTTTGCAATGCCTGGTTCTGCGCAGGGCTGAACGTTCCAAGGCGAAGATGGAATGAGTTGGCCACCTCCTACGGCTCCCTGAAAGTTGGGGAACCTCTCTGAACGGATCCCATCTCCCATTGAAATACCCTCTGGTAATTTGACATAGCTATTGAAAATGGCTATAGTGGATTGTAACTTAAATCAGGTGATGTTCCATAGTTATGTTAGTTTACTAGAGGGTAATATGAAATACCCCTACTCGTTGGGCCCCCCATATATATATATATATCGAATGCGATCTACCACCGGCTTCGTTTGGGGGTATGAAACATATTTTCACGGAGGAGGGATTTTGAGCGCTGTACAAAAAGGAATTGGACGCGTTGTTGGTGTCCAGGCTTTTGCTGGTTCTTCTGAATGACATCGTGATATCCTAAAATCCCAAACAGCTGGTTGTGACGGGAGCTCTGGAGATCTCTGGATCTTGAAAGTCAATGGGCTCAAAATGACATCAAATGACCCCCAAAGTTCGGAAAGTTAGACGTCAAAAGTTGGTAAGTTCAGAAATTGCCAACTTTTTGCGCGTCCAAAGTGATACCAACTTAGCCATCGGGCAATCCAAACGACAGGCTCAAGACCGAATATGGCAAGCATTGGCAGAGCAAAATTCTTCGGCGGGCACAGAATACAACTGCGTTAGTAGGTACCCCAAGATTGGAGGAACTGTCCAGGATTCACGAAGTTTCAAACACACCTGATGCACATAACAGTCTGCCACAAGCACACCCAAATGAGACAGATATGCAGAAGTATACAGTCATTTTCATGTTGCTCGCGAACATTTGCAGGCTAGAAAATGATTGAGGGATATCGAAGGTGCCATGGACATATGAAATTGCTGCCCAAACAAGTCATCTGGAAAATGGTGTGACCCGTCCAGTAATTAGGTAGATTTGATTGTGTGCCTGCGTCACCAGCATGCTGAGCAGCAAAATTGATATGTTCCTCGGCAGTTGATCTGGTCTAAAGACAGGGCAGTCGACCTATACAAAGGGTATCAGAGGATCATGATTACAGCACCACACAGCACCACACAGCACCATACAGCACCATGCAGTACCATACAGTACCACACAGTACCATACAGCACACATATACAGAACCTCCAATCTATTGAAGATCATCAGAGAGGAATGTGGGTCCTTCAATCATTCCGGATGGGTGATATCGCATGATTTATCTGAACTCTTGGGCACCATGGCAGGTCAATCTGGCTCTTGGTTTCAATGATATGATATGTGTGATGTGAAAAACCATGATTGAGATGATGGTCCCGAATGGTGAAATTACTGTTTTTGAGGGGTTGAAACCACCAATCACCAATGGCATCAATTTCAGAACGGTTTCGTGTCGCCACCCTCTCCGGCGTGTGGCGAGGATGATGCCGCTTTCTTCCAAAGCAGGCTGCACAACTCAACTTGGGCACCACCAGTAGTTAGGAGGAAGCGGTCAGGAGCTATATGATTCAGTGATTAAATCCATATGGGCTATTCAATGGGGAGCCAAGGAGCTACTAAGAGCTTCCCAACAACATGATACTTTGAGAAATTTTCCGTGAACCCTCCATTTCGATGTGTAGATGCTGTACTTTTGACATGTGGGTCTGAGAATAGTTGGCCCCAAAAAAATGCAAGCAATGCAAAGAATGGTCAGCCATGCATAGATCAATTGGGACTCTATATTTGATTATTTCGGAGCCATATCCGTCTGAGTCAGAAAGAGCTTCCATTGTTGCAGATAATCATCATTGCAAGGTAGATGTGACAGGAACAGCCAAAGCTGTGGTCACGATTGGTAGGTCAATTTGCACCAACGCCATCCACCTCATGCAGTTGGGCAAGTGGAATCTTCTTCGCAAATCAGTGCATTGATGCCATGACCCAAAGATCTTCAGAACCGATCATTGGACAAGAGTCTCTGGGGTTTCTGACTCCAAAGATTGCGACTTTAGTTATCCATCCTGGTGCCAGGTGATCTGATAGTTGACGCTTCCTCTTCTGACAGCAACTCCTAACAGATGGCCCAAACGGCCCAGACGGCCCAGAGGACCCAACCATTCACAGCCACCAGTTGCACTGCGAAATTAGGAAGTGATGCTGCTTCACCACAAGCGCTCTTTGTGGAGGCGGGGACTCGCCAACATCTTTAAAGCGGAATACTTGTAGTTTTGTATTCAGGGAGAGCTTTGTGTTGATCGTGCACCGGAAAGCTTGAATATTCCAGTCCAAGACAATTGGTAAGCAGTTCACTGCTTAAATCCGTCTCAGAATTGGGTCCGCCAAAATGCATGGTATATCATAGCTTGCTCATTAAACTGGCAGTCTGGGGTAGTCCTTTCCATTTCGTAAGATTTTGTGACACACCCAGATAAATCACTAAATATATGTACAAGGTTTCAAGGGGGATGTTTGGATAATCCATAGATTGGGAAAACAGCCCCTGACCAGCCAATCTTCACTGGACGCTGCCAGGACGACACACAGGCAGGGAAGATGGTTGGCAGATGCGTTGGCACAGATATGATTTGTGATATGAAAGTAGGTAGATGTGGTAAAGCCAATAATGAAATATCCCATTAGCCAACCATAAAACCTCTATTAGGCATTGGGCATGGTTTGCTATGGCTACTATGGTCTACTATTATAGGGTTTACCATGTGGGCCCAAAAATTGGGTGCCCCTTTTTTGCCCCACCAGTTCTTAGTCATGCCATGTTCCCCATTGAACTGGCCATCGCTAAGTTGGGATCTCGCCAGCCATAGTATCTAGCTACTTAGTGAGGCAATTTGAAGAGTTTTTCTACATGTCCTGAATTTTGAGGCTCCACAAAATGCTGAAACCACAAACATGTCTCCTCAGGGCAATGAATCAATATGATTCAATATGTACAGGAATGAATGAATATGATTAAACTATATTAAACCCATGTGAATCATTGAAAAACAGCCAGAAAAGCCGAAAGGGCGACCCCGTCACGTTTTCACGGCCCCCAGGATCTTGGCGATATCGTGATGACAGAATTTGAACTCCCGCCTCCAGCAACTTGGATGTGTTCGATGACTTCCATGGTTTCACTCCCAAGTGGAAAGTCTTCCACAAAAGAGGACGCGTTCTATATATAGTTATCAAAAAGATGGAAACATTTGACAGATTGTAAATATTATGTAAATATCAGAAAATACCTTGCGGTCCCTTGCTTTGATCTGAAGATACCCCATTTGGCAGCGAAATGTTTCAAATCTCATCACTTTGAGGGGCGCCCTGCAGTAGTTCAGGTAATCCCAGTGGAAGAAAAGGCAGACGGATGGGAAGGAGATGATGCCCCAAGCGCCTTGGTGGAAGTGTACCATATCCATATCCAGGAAACGAGCCCGGGGCATCTATGGGTGTATCTAAAAATGCGGTGTACCCACAAGATTGCAATGTTAGGAGCTGTCTAAAGAGTCACTCAGGCCGAGACGCCAATGTGTTCCGCGGCATTTTTTCTCAAGTCTGTTCCGGTCTTACAGACTGAATGCGAACTCTTTGTTTAACTCTTTGGGCATTTGGCAGACTGGATTGATGGATGCGGCGACAAAGCCGATGAAGCTTCAATACCAGACTCTTGGATGGTTGGGACGGGAACGGGTCAAGAACAGCCCAGAAAATTGCGGTAGAGAAATTTGAAATTGTAGTTCCTTTTGAACTCTGTAAAATGCTATAGATTTCATCGTATATAAATGATGGAAGCGGAAACATTTAAATTCCGTGGATGGGTTTGCTGTTTGTCAATTAGCCACCCCAAAAGAGGAGTGCGGATGAGATAGAGAGTAACCAGTCAACCCTAAATTCTGAAACCTTACTCTTCCTGCAATTTGGGATGCCAGGGGCCTCTCGGAGGCCTCTCTTATTGTCATGGGTCCTTTTGTTTATCGTCAGTCAAAAACATAAAAAATGAACCCCGATGCCATGACACATGTTCGTCACATATTTCTGGGGCGGCTTAAGCTTAGCCACCAACCAGATAATTGTGTTCTGTTGCTGTCAAAGTACCTGATTCTATGTTTGTTGACCCCTCCCCAAAGGTCCGATTGTCGCGGCACGCCCTCATCATCTGCATTTTTGTTGGCATCTCTTAGTCCATTCGCAACAACAGCGCTAGAGCTGAGGAAGAGTTTTCTACACATCCGAGAGGATGAGGGCTGTATGGCAAGGTCGTTTAGCGCGCCAGAGCTGCACCGGCCCCTCCACCGCCCCATCGGACGACATGGTAGTGATGCCGAGATGGTGCCTCAGTGTTGAAGCTGGGGAAAACTGTTGAAGCAAATAGAAAGTTTGACCAAGAAAAACTTGACCGACTGACAAATACAAAGAGGAAATCTTGGAAGCAGCCAGCAAATATCTTCCAGATATGGCTGCCCAGTTTGAGCATTAAATAGCATTAAATCATGATTTATTGGGCCTATCTGTTTTTTGACTACACTAGTAGCAGCTTGTGTTTTAGCTTGAATTTGAACCATGGTGGAAGCCACCTGTATCTGCTGCCAGCTTAGAGCTGCAAGGGTAGCTGGTCAACCCATGCAGTCACCTGGAAACTGATGCTCTTGAGAAGAGGAGTCCAACAAGGTTCTTTCCGTGATCATTCTCCCATTAAGTTTATGTCTGAAAAGACTGTTCTGTCAAAGTTCGTTCGAAGTCCTTCTGAGCGAGCACCTGACATGGCGGTGTGTCTTGTGGCAACGCCCGAAAATCCACTCGGCCATGTTCATGCACATTCAAAGATGGTTGGAAAACCCAAAGCCACGTAGGATGGTAGGGTTACCCAATGAATCCACCCTGAAACAATTCAACTTTCACAGGTTTTGCAGCACGTTCAAAGCCACTACTGACTTACATGACTTCACGACCCTTGCAAGCTAGCTGACAAGCTGCTAGCAAAAAGCAAACCCGAGATACAGAACCTGTATGCACAACTTGCAGAAACAAGATACCAAGAATTAAGTGAAACTGGTCAGGGCGGGTAGAGGTAACCTGTTGTGGCCATGAAGGAGACCACCTGGTCACGGATTGGAAATGGTCTATGGCGTTTTCCGTTCAGATTTGACCGTTTCCAAGGAATCAAGACACATAAAGACCCTAGCTACAGGTTCACATCCCATGAGCAGACCCCCCACACAAATCTGATCTACCTTCAGATGCGCAACATCAACTCCCCAGGGTGTCAGTATGGTGTGAACCTATGCCCATCTTCAGGTAGAACATGGTAAAACATCATCTCAAATTTGGCAATTCAAGGACAGTTTTTCCATAAATGGTTCCCCATATTTCATGTATGTTATCCTCTCTGTAAAGCATCTCAGTTTTGCAGCTTTGGAATGATTTGGAAACAGCGTATTCTAGTCTGCCTCCCCCACTTTTTCAAAACGATTTCTCATTTTCCCATATCTTTCCTCCTTTCCTGGATTTACACCGTTAGTTTCAAACGTCAACAAAAGTGGTAAGTTTCATACAATATTTGCACTTTACAAGTAGTTTCAGTCTTGTTTCAACACTTTCCTCCATCAAAAATGATAAAAATATGGTTCCCATGTTTCCTCCATTTTTTTCCTGGGTAAAGTCGGACTTTTTGGATGTCCAGGTCATTGAGGCATTGCTGCAGCGGCTGGCGAAGTGGCCGGCCAGGCCCTCCAGCCAGGCAGCCTTTGAGCTGCTGAACTCGGGAAGCCTTGGAAGCCGAGGACGCGGGCAGAGGGGGGTGGTACTCGTAGGTGCCATGGATGGGTTTTGGAAGGGGCGGGGAAAAAACTTGGCTTTTCCTCGTGGATGGTGATGTTTTCGCAAGAACTGGTGGTAAATGTTCGCGATCGAGATCTGAACCATAATCTGGATAAATTCTAACGCAAATCACTGGAAATGCTGGTTGGGATTAGGTGGGCCATCCCGAGAATGCGTTATTTCAGGTTGGTAAATCAGCAAAAATAATCTAGAGAATGGGTGGATTTGACCAACAACTACGGAGTATACACTGGGGATAAGATATCATATTTATATATATATAATTATAATTATGTTATATATAGATATATGTATTATTATATATATATATATATATCGGGATACAATATAAGCATCAGTTCTGGGGGGAACCCACTGGATGGGGCACTTTGGTAGTGACTAAATGCTGCCTATGCACGGAGATGTATACTAACCGGAGGAAAATGTATCTGTTTGCAGTGTGGCGAAGGTGGGAGCCATGGGAATTGGTCTACGTGTTAGTGCCATAAAAGAAAGTTGGATGGCTAAATTTCGATGATGGTTTCACAATGTTTCACTGACACCTATACTGCAGTTTCACAGCTGCACACTATACTATAGTTTGAAGGTTCCCCTCAAAGTGGTAGAAGAATCGCGAGGAAGATCGCAGCAGGTATGCGTTATGTTTGCTATTTTTGACAATCGTACCCGCTAGACTCCACGGTTTCTCCCCACTTTTTCCGCACTAAAACAGCCAGATGTTGAGGGTTGATCTCCCTTTGTTCAATACAAACTCATGTGTAGCGCGCACCCCAGCCACTACTGCGTGGCTAATATTGCCTTGTCAGAGCTGCGGAAAAAAACTATGCCTCTGGCTTCTGGACCGGCAACCGAACTTATGTTCTCTGATGCGCTTTCCCTGCAGGAAGGTTTTAGCAAACAATCCAGATTACCAGTTTATCGCCAGGACATCCAGAGTTTTGCAGTAGGCCATGCGCACCTCGGCCAGAGACCACAGTGTTTGAATGCGGGTGGGGTCGGGAACCCCACAATCAACTACCATTTGCTGATAATGACCAACAGCAGGTGGATAGGTGGGTGTCTGTGGATTCTTATGATCTTATGGGTGTTGCAAGATGTGGGACCTCATTGTTTCAAACTGGCAAAGCCTTTCGTGCAAGGGGTACACCCATTTCGAACATGATGGCTTCGCAAGCTAAAACGTACGAATTTGGTGGATTGTTATGGATCAATGCGCCCACCGACCCAGTGGGTTTTGTCCCGTGAAACAAGTCTTGCTGTGGAGCTTCGCATGGGGGTTGCAGCACATCGGCTGTTGTAAACACCAGAAGCATTTTGAGAGGGATGAGATTCGGATTTCTAAACTCACTATTACCTAGCTATGGAGTATGGATTGGCATCATGAACAGCTATGCCCCTCCCCGGAAGGTTTGATGCACGATAAGAAAAGTCAGAGGCACCAGGTTGGAAAGCTCCTCCTCTTTCAAATCTAACCCAAAAGCGATCAGCACCTTCCAAATGTGTTTGAGTTTGTTCGTGCACAAACAAGACAATTTTCCGCAATGTGTTCCCTAACAATGCCAAAGCCATTCATCTTTTCAATTGCCTTTGAGATCCTTACATCCCCAAATGGTAGGTTTATTACTAGTGTACCACATTGCTAAAAAAACAAAAATGGTTCCTCCAAAGGCATCGGGGCTTTCCCAGAAGGATGGGAGGGTGTAACGACCTTCATTTGCACTTACACTAATAGTTGATCCTACTCTAGCGACTTCTTGCTTGCACGTGCACATGTATTGTACCATTGTACTTGATACTGCGCTAGAGACGTCTTGCTTGCACTTGCCCATGTATACTATTTCTTGCTTGTGCTAGTGCTTGCACATGTACTTGATACTACGCTTGAGACATCTTGCTTGCACTTGCACATGTATGTCTATCAGTAGGTTTGGCGTCAACACATCTTGCCGTGTACACAAGCAACCTGTTTGCAAAATCTTAAGAAGTTGCTCAAGAAAACCTGAATGCTGAGAATTGCGATAGTATTGCGAGATGGGAAGTGAGCTTTTCAGCACGCAATTCCATGGTGAATGAACATCACAAGATGTGCCTCAACGGAACTACGAATTCAAGAGTTTACCAAACACAGCATAGTAAAACGATGTAAAACGTATTGCCGTTGAAACAAATTGAACATTGTGAGTGGCCATGAAGCGGACTTTGATCCGCAGTGTCCACAGCGAATTGTGGGCCGTGGGACCTAGCTCGGAACCAACAAAAACTCATGATATAGGACTTGTTGTGCAAATATAGACTTGGTATGCCCAGTTTGTGCCGAACACAGAAAATGGGAAGTTAAAAGTAATCCGTAATAGTCGTACAATGATAGTACGTTGATACTACACTAAGAGTACACTTATAGTAGTAGCTTATTGATAGTACACTTATAATAATCACTCAGCAATAGTCCACCTATAGCATCAATAGCTATTCTGAGATCCCTTGGGTCTCTAAATAGCTTACATAACGATCTCATGGATGGGACAGAGACAGGGGGGATGGACCCAGCCTCGAGACACCTAGCAGGAGTGCTGCAACTATGCAGTTGCTGGCGCTTTTTATTGAACATTGATCAGTTCAATCAGTATTCTGTGGATTTCTGTGGTGTTTACCAAAAATGAATTCACACATACCATTCCATTAGCGGCAAAGAATGCGTGTGTGTGGATGTTCGTTTTTGTGTTTCACACTCGATTCCACAAAAACCGTGTGTTTATATACTGAAAGTTGATTGTCGAGATAAACCACCATGACACTCACGTCATGGCACTCGGTCAGTCTTCGCACGCTGTGGTGTCGTTGACGTGTTGCCGAGGCTCAAATTTGACCTGCATGTCCCAAGCCTATTGGACCCTACTTAAGAAGTTGCCCATGTTTTTTCAAGGCAAAACGGTACAGTACTAGTACCCCAATAAAGGTATATAATTTAATAATATTTAATATATACAGCATATATATATAAATATAGCTGTTTTATCCGTGGCAGATTAGGCCCCTATCCGTATTAACTCCAGAACGGGTCCTCCTGGGAGTGCAGTTTTCACATGGTTTAAGGTGGTCTTTTAAGGGGTTGTATTGCACTCCACATGATTTAAGATGGTACTTTGAAGGGTTTTACTGCACTCCCAAGCTTATTCTACTCTGCAAGAAACAAAAAACCCTAGGAAAAATAAAAAGAAAACAAAAAAACCTTGGAAAAAAAGAAAAAAAAACAATATTTCTAGACTCCTTGGAAAGGGGGGGGCCCAGTCAAGAGTCCCAGAATATTGTTTTTTTTTTTGTTTTTTTTTGGTTCTTTTGTTTTTTTTGTTTTCTCAAGGTTTTTTGTGTTTTTTGTTTTTTTCGTTTTTTTTTGTTTCTTTTGTTTTCTGGTGCGAAAGCATGATTGTGTATTTTCTAAAGGGGAGAGGCCTTAGTTTTGGCATTTTCTGGATGTTGTGTATTTTTTTTGGCAAGGAGTGCCACCCTCTTTTCAAAGGAATAAGACTATATTTTGTTCATAAAAAATTGTCTTAAAAAACATGTCGCAATGTTCTCCAGGAATACCAGGGTCTCTTAAAGTGCAACTATTTATTCAAGAATATCCTTTCAGAATAATGCTCAACTTTCTGCAAGGAATACTATGTTTGCTCAAATGACAATTCCATGGAGTCATACTGCACTTTCTTACAATGTCTTACAAGAACATCACCCTCTTTCAAAGGGATTGCTATATATATGACAGGGTTCCTTGTAGTACAAGAACTTAAACAATGCCAAACTCTTTCACAAGGACTGCTGTGTGTCCTGAAGGCTACTTTCTCATACTATATTTGTCCAAATGAATGCAATTTCTTGTTCAAAGGAAGATTGCATAACAACATGGTTCAAATTATTTCTTTATGAAGTCATCCAGTATTTTCTGAGAGGGATGCCACATTGTTGAAAAACAATGTGTATATTCATTTTTTTTATCTTCGAGAGATGCTACCCTTCTCTGAAAAGAGTATTACCGTATTACCTCTATGGAAGAAATACCGTATTTTTTCCAAATACATGGAAGGGATGATGCACTCTTTCTTAATCTCTTTCTACAGGAATGCTGTGCACATCTCAGGGCCCTGCTTCAAAGTAATGATACACGTTATCAGAGGAATGTTGTCCTACTGTAGGACAATCTTGCATGGACGTATGCCACAATTTCCTCAAGGAATGCTACATTCTTCGAAATGATGACTTATGAAAAACATGCTGTTGCCCTTAAAATCAGACTGGATACTTTGTTTGGGAACCACCATTTTTATCAAGAAAACAGCATGTTTATCCTTACAAAAATTACCATATCTCTTTATGATGCAATTAAGGAACTCTGTCAAGAAGATGAAGCACTGCTTGGAGACAAAATGAAATGCTATGTCAATCAAAAGTGGTGTGTCCTCTTGTTCATGCTTGCAATGTATCAAGACATGCAGCACAGAAGCAAATACCACCCTATCGTTTGAGTGTGGCGCAACCGGTCGAGATTGAATTACATTTCTCTTTGATATTCATTGACCCCATACAATATTTCATAGCAAAAACGGTTGCATTACAGCATATTTTTAGCAAACTTACTTCTCCCAGCTGGTTGACGGGTTTGCTTTCAGGTCGTTGTAGTTCATTGTTGCCTGATGTGCAAACTTGGATATCTACCGTACACACAAGACTTGAAGCCCAAAGTTCTTCCACAATACATACCTACATATAACTCTACAACTGCTAAGCCTCAAAACTAAAACAGATACATATGTTTGAAGTGACTCATGCTCTTTATTATTCAATACATAAAACTTACCAAAAAGCGCACTCCCACAAAGACCCGGACTCATTAAGAATGTGTCTCTCTTCCAAAACAACTCATTAGTAAGCCCCTTTTCAAGGCTTCTTGGAGGAACCTCTGGCAATAAATCCCGTCCGCTCTCCCCTGGATCTGGATGGGGCTTCATCCCGAGTGAACAGCACAACCAACAACGCAAGCAGCCAGGTTGGCCAGGTTGGCCAGGGTGGCCAGGTTTGCCAGGTTTGCCCGTTGAAAGTCTTGAGATAGTGGGCAGACTTATAGAACTCCTGCCTCCAACCATCTAGATTCAGCATGAACTGAGCGAGTTCGATCTTACTGAGTCTTACTGCTGGTTATTGGTAAGACCGCCAGGATAGCACACTCTGGGGTGAGCGTCATGGAAGCGAAATCTCAAGTATGGGAATGGGGAATGTCCAATGTCCTTCCACGACTTGTCAAATCTCTTCCTCAGCATGGGGAACATCAGAGCATTGTAGATGGTTTTTCACACTTTTTCTGTTCAGACATGCAGAAAATGGTTTCGCAACCCACTTCCATGTCAATTTCCCACCAGCTCTTCAGCCATTGCCGTAAGGCCTATTTCGTACATGGCAAATGCCGCACGGGTGTGTCCTGCCGCATGTGCCACGAGATTCACAGCAACATCACTCTTTCAAAGCCACAGCGGCGGAAGCTGGAAGCGTTGAGGGACTGGGAGCTACTCATGGTCATCTACGGAAGTCATCAAACAGCACCAATGGGGGCCGGTGGGGCCTTCCGGGTGAGGTCTCGAAACATTTCAGTTGAGCCGGCAAGCGGGGTCAAATTTGAACATTTCATGTTTCATGCCCTTTCTGAATGATCAAAGATCATCCCATTTTGCCAGTACTCAACTCTGAATGTTTTACCAAGGCCTGGGAACCTGCGTTCCCTTTACATATAGACCTGCAGGGCTTCTAATCAAAAGATGGTCATTAGGCCATTGGCAGATGTTTTTTTTTCGGGTGAGGACATGATTTTAAAATGAAGATGATTGGTGAATATATGTTGGAGTTGTTTTCTGTCTTTTTTGTTGCTGGGCTTTTTGGTCTCAATGACTTGCCAGAACACGTCTTAATTCTTAATGTATCGTGGGCCACGTGACTGAGGCCTTTACATCAGGGAAAGGCATTCGTTGAGGAAGCAACCAGAATATGCAAAGCACGGCATTGCCAACACTCTAGCTATTCTAGAGGAGGAGATTTCGAGGCAGGGGCAACCTTCCAACATCCAACAGCAGTTGCTCCCTTGAAAAGGTGGAATTTTAAGGGGGGACTCCGGTGACTCCCGGAAAAGTACCTGGGCTGCTGCACGCCACCGTTGGGAGGGCTGGACACTTGCAGGCTCCATCCAGGTGCAGACACGGCCCGACGCTTCCTGGACGAGGTAGCTCCACCCTTCGTCGAATCTTTGGCACCTGGGACTGATTTTTGTTGCCTTGTGACATAAATGAAGGATGATTTGGAATTGGAACTTCGAGCTAGAAGGAATGACACTTAGAAGGACCTCCTTCTCTTTTTTGGAAGGACGGGAGTATCTGGATTGACATTTAAAGAATTTCAAAGATATATAAGATAATATATGATGATAGGGGGCTTTCTCCCTTTCCCCTACTCTAGATTCTGTTAGCGTGACAACTGGGGGTAGGTTAAAGGATCCTGCTTGCACTGGTATGCTGCAGGTGCGCAACCAAACATATCCAAGCATCACCGGCAATTTGCAGCAGGGAACCCATTGCCAGAACCCTTGGAGGGTCAAAATCCCCAAGAGCAAGCATTGCCCCAAGGCGAAATTGTCAACTTCAGCCATTCTGAGCTTCGCAAGAGCTGATAGCGGTTTGAATCCCGACTTTTGTGGGGCTCTGACCAAAAACCTTGAAAGCATTCGAGTGGCCGGTGTGCTCGCCTCTCTACTCTGCGGAGATGTAGAAAATCGATGAAAATCGGTTCTAGGTACTGGCGCTCCTTCCTCTCTACTCCGTGGAGAAGTAGGAAATATATTGAATTCGTGTCTCTACTGTCTACTTCGTGGAGAAGTAGGAAATATATTTATGCAATGCTTGTACGCGAAGCGTTCTTGCCTCTGGCGTTCTTGCATCTCTACTTCGTGCAGAAGTAGAAAATGGATGAAAAGAAGTTTTCCACGAATTCGTACAGAGTTGATGTGACCCATTCCATCCACCTTGTACGGAAATAAATATTTCACCGTCTGCATCAAGGAGCAGGCTTTGCACCTAGCGTTGCAAAACTCGTGGTTGAGAGAAGTCGCACACTAGGTCTGTTTGTATCACAACCCTTTTCCCGAATACGTTAGTTGGTTGACAACATCTTGCCTTTTTCATGATCTTTGAGTGATTTATACCAAGTGAAAGGCTCTGCTCTTGTGCTGACACTTGATGACTGATTGGGTGCTGGAACTTTTTGCAAGCCGAGAGCGTCACGTACGAAACAGCCTTGAAGCCGTTTCACGTTTCAAGCAGAAACTTCAGGTCAAAATCTTTGGGGCGGAAAGCCAGCAATCCGACGAATGCCAGCTTTGTGTTTGCACAGAGCTCTGAATCTGTGCTGGCCGCCGTTTGTCACCCAATTCAAGGTTGTGACGGTGCTGTAAGGCCATGATCAACTCAGATTTATCAGCAAGATTCAGCAAGTAAAATTACACCCCCGTAGACCCCAAACAGTTATTCCATATCCATTGCAGCATCTGTGTGCATGTTTGTGGTTGTATTAGCTCCTGATGATCCATGTCAANTAGACCCCAAACAGTTATTCCATATCCATTGCAGCATCTGTGTGCATGTTTGTGGTTGTATTAGCTCCTGATGATCCATGTCAATTGAGAACAGAATGAACCACAAGCAACAGTTTCTCATGCCACGCAGTTTCAACTTTTTGCCANGCTCCTGATGATCCATGTCAATTGAGAACAGAATGAACCACAAGCAACAGTTTCTCATGCCACGCAGTTTCAACTTTTTGCCATGGCATTTGTGTCTGACACAATAAGAGGGGGACAAGGTAGGAGACAAGGGTCGGGGTCTCGGGTCTAAGTGCCACTGTGACGACGAGGACGACGACGACGACGACGACGACGACCACCACCACCACCACAACCACAACAAGAACAAGAACAAGAACAAGAAGAACAAAAACAAGAACAAGAACATGAACAAGAACAAGAAGAAGAGCAAGAAGAACAAGAAGAACAAGAAGAACAAGAAGAAGAAGAAGAAGAAAAAGAAGAATAAGAAGAACAACAACAACAACAACAACAACAGCAACAGCAACAGCAACAACAACAACAAAAACAACAACAACAACAAGCACCACCACCACCACGACGACGACGACGACAACAAAAACAACAACAAAAACAACAACAACAACAACAACAACAACAACAACAACAACAACAACAACAACAACAACAACAACGCTGTGTGTCACGGCTTCTCTCTGTAAGAGCTTCTGNAACAACAACAACAACAACAACAACAACAACAACAACAACGCTGTGTGTCACGGCTTCTCTCTGTAAGAGCTTCTGTGGGTAGCGGCGTCGCGCTGTAAAGCTTGTCAGTGTAACAGATGCCGTGTGTAAAGAGCTGTCAAAGCTCCTGTTTGGCGTGGATCCAGTGAGCAAGACTAAGTGGCAGTGAGTAGTAGCNAAAGCTTGTCAGTGTAACAGATGCCGTGTGTAAAGAGCTGTCAAAGCTCCTGTTTGGCGTGGATCCAGTGAGCAAGACTAAGTGGCAGTGAGTAGTAGCAGGTGATCCTACAATGCGTGCGCAACGTGTAAGGAACATTATTACATCTACCCCACCTCCAACCCCCCATCTTAACAAAGGCGTCGAGCTGGGAGAGAATAGCAGCTGTAGCAGCTGAACCTCCAATTACACCCCCCGCCCCCCCCCCCCCCCCCCCCCCCCCCCCCCCCCCCCCCCCCCCCAGCCCCCCCCCCCCCCGCAACGCTCCACGACTGCGTCACTGTGTAAAAT
>BGPT01000475.1:168285-174024 GCA_003297045.1 Symbiodinium sp. clade C Y103 | reverse complement strand
CAAAGTAATGATACACTTTATCAGAGGAATGTGATCCTCTCTGTAGGACAATCTTGCATGGACGTATGCCACAACTTCCTCAAGGAATGCCACATTCTTCTAAATTATGATTCAAAAACATGCTGTTGCCCTTAAAACCGGACTTGATACTTTGTTTGGGAAACACCATTTTTATCAAGAGAATAGCATGTTTATCCTTACAAAAATTACCATATCTCTTGATGATGCAATTAAGGAACTCTGTCAAGAAGATGAAGCACTGCTTGCAGACAAAATGACATGCTATGTCAATCAAAATTGCGGTTTCCTCTTGTTCATGCTTGCTATATATCAAGACATGCAGCACAGAAGCAAATACCACCCTATCGTTGAGTGTGGCGCAACCGGTCGAAATTGAATTACGTTTATCTTTGATATTCATTGACCCCATACAATATTTCATAGCGAAAACGGCTGCATTACAGCATATTTCTACAAGTAGCAAACTTACTTTTCCCAGCTGGTTGACGGGTTTGCTTTCAGGTCGTNAGCATATTTCTACAAGTAGCAAACTTACTTTTCCCAGCTGGTTGACGGGTTTGCTTTCAGGTCGTTGTAGTTCATTGTTGCCTGATGTGCAAACTTGGACATCTACCGTACACACAAGATTTGAAGCCCAAAGTTCTTTTCCACAATACATACCTATATATATATAACTCTACAACTGCTAAACCTCAAAACTAAAACAGACANACCGTACACACAAGATTTGAAGCCCAAAGTTCTTTTCCACAATACATACCTATATATATATAACTCTACAACTGCTAAACCTCAAAACTAAAACAGACACAAGCATATGTTTGAAGTGACTCATGCTCTACATTATTCAATACACAAAACTTACCCAAAAGTGCACTCCCACAGCCTCCCGGACTCTTATTATTGTTCCCCATATTTAGGATGATGGTCAATCAATGGTCCCCCATGACTCGTATGTTTTGGGGCTTAATTTGGTTGCTCGGTTCCCAACAACGGCGAGAGAGCTGAGGAAGAGTTTTCTGCACATCCGAGAGGATGAGGGCTGTATGGCAAGGTCCTTTAGCGCACCGGAGCTGCATGAGACGCTTCACCGCCCCATCGGACGACATGGTAGTGATGCTGAGATGGTGCCTCAGTGCAAAGGAAAGGGACAAAGAGGTGGAAGATGGTGGAAGCACATGGATATGTAGCTGAAATGGTGAATTGGCAGGGGTGGGAAAAAAAAAAACATGGCTGGTCAGTTTGAGAAGTAGATATTGAAATTTGGGCCACGATGTTTTTTTTGAACCATCGTGGTCGACCCATGCAGACAGCTGAGGGTTGTGAGAAGACCCGGGTCAACCAAAGTTCTTTCAGTGAGAATTCTCTCATTCAGTTGATGTTTGAAATGTTTCTTTCAAAGTTCGTTCCAACTTCTGGGACAAAGGCTAGCAAAGGCATGTCTTTGCACAACCACTGGGGTTTATTTGGTGAGGCATGTGCATGAAATCAATGGTGATGAACACATTGCCGTGGCGGTGTTCACACAGCAGCTCCCACAATTCACTCCGCCATTTATCGAGGCAAAAGACTTTCAGATATGGTTGGTCAGTTGGATGAGAAAAAAAAGTCATGAAACGGTGTGATTTGTCACAATTTCTAGCGCATTTGAAGCAACAAGCAACTAGTAGTGACCTTACCAATCTGACTAGTTGCAGCAAGCAAACCCGCCTCTGTTCTCTGGGCAAGACCTTTTTGATCCACAATTCTCTTTTCATACAAATCCGCCCGCACCGAAGGTGCCGAGGCGTTTTTTGTTGGCACGCATTATCCGTAAGCAATTGCAATAGCTATTAAGCTTTAGCTTGGGGGGCGGGGGGGCCCTTTTGCTCTAGAATCGTGGGTTTTTCCACGTTTTTGAAAAGGTCGTGAAATCGGCTAAGTTGCCACACTTGGGCTCAACATGGCCCAACATAGGCCCAACATAAGCCCAACATGGACCCAACACGGACCCAGCATGGTCCAACATGCGTCAACATAGGCCCAACATGGGCCCAACATGGCTCAACATCGGCCCAACATGGGCCCAACATGGCCCAACATGGCCGCAACTTAGGCCCAACATGGCCCAACATGGCCCCAACACAGCCCAACATAGAGCCCAACATGAGCTCTAGAAAGGCCCAACATGGAACATACATAGTTTTATTGGACCTCCAATTTTTGGGGAGCTAAGACTCCGGTGGGGGCGGTTGTCGTCGCGAAGCGACCAGAATAAAGCCTGCGCAAGACAGGTGGAGGAAGTTTCGGATAGGAACAGGTGTTCCTGTAGGAATACGGGAAAGATTGTATCATAATGAATCCCATTTTATCGCATTCTCGGAATTGCGGTAATGTTGCAGGGCCACGGCGCACAGCTTGCAACAGCTCAACCATTTAGTCGGGGTGACCAACACAGTGTCAATACACATCTCTTTTCTTGACACCTTTCTTTGACACCAGTTCTCTCCCCATTTCATTCTCTTGACATCTCTTTCCCTCGACATCTCTTTTCTTGACATGCCTCTCTCTTGATATTCCTTGTTTCCGTTTCTGGCCGAGTCCTTCTTTTGACATGTCTCTCTCCCCTCTCCCTCTCTCTTGACATCTCCTTCTGTCGGCATATTTTTTCATGCCGGCTTTTTCTATTGAATCGAAAGGGCTGACAAGCGATTCTATTGACATTTTTTCTCAGCATCTCTCATCTTTCTTGGCACATCTTGCTTTTGACATGTATTTTTCTTGACATCTGTTTCGCTCGGCTTGTCTTTTTCTGGACATCTCAGTCTCCTCATATCTCTTTGTCTACCTTTTCCAACCGTTTCCTTGCACACAACATCGTTCAAGCCCACAAAGTGAGGAAGAACTGAAACAGTTCATCTGTCAAGTTCATGTGATGTTCTGGTCACCGTGTCACTTTACATCTCTTTCTCTTGGCACCTCCTCTTGACACCTCATTGTTCACCGGCAAAGGTCAGACAGACAGTGCTGCATTCGCTTTCTACCTCTCAAATCGATTCAAATCGCAGTTGGATGCAACATGTCCACAAAGTCTCACTCAGGAGCAAGACAGCGTTGTCTTCACATGAATTCGCAGCACGCACACACACACACACTCACACACGCACAAGCAAAAGTCACCTTGTCGTAGCATTTCCATGGGGCAAAGGCACCCAGAGTTGAAGAAACATAGCCCAGAAGTACTGACTGCCGCAAAACGTACCTTGAAGTAGGAGTTCCAATGCACAAAGTAACCATGCACTTCCAAAACAGAGTAGCATGAAAGTAGCAAGAACTAGCATATTTCACCTGGACTTCTCAGTTCCACGGCGGGTGCGTTTTCACCATGAAAGTGTGCCAACCGCAACCCTTGCGTCACCGAGCCAACTTCTGAACTTCTGACCCCACCAGCGCCCAATTGCAGAAAAAGGGGCGTTCGTTGTTTCGCCCACGTTCCACCTCTGAAATCGCAGTTTGATACAACAATTCCACGGCACAAGGCCTCATTGAGTTACACAACACCATGAAATCACACCACACACATGAGCAAAAGTCACCTTATTGATCCTTGTCGCAGCATGATGTAAAGCATTGACGCGCGCGCGATGTTAAGTTAAGTGGTGATGATGCGAAGTGATGGTCATGGTGATGGTGATGATGATGATGATGATGATGATGATGATGGTGATGATGGTGATGATGATGATGATGGTGATGATGATGATGATGATGATGACGATGATGACGATGATGACGATGATGACGATGATGACGATGATGACGATGATGACGANATGATGATGATGATGATGACGATGATGACGATGATGACGATGATGACGATGATGACGATGATGACGATGATGACGATGATGACGATGATGACGATGATGGTGATGATGGTGATGACGATGACGATGACGATGATGACGATGATGACGATAATGACGATGATGACGATGATGATGATGATGATGATGATGATGACGATGATGACGATGATGACGATGATGACGATGATGACGATGATGATGACGATGACGATGATGATGATGATGATGATGATGACGATGATGATGATGATGATGGTGATGGTGAAAGTGATGGTGATGGTGATGATGATGATGATGATGATGATGATGAGGATGATGATGAGAATGATAAGGATGATGATGATGATGATGATGATGATGATGATGATGATGATGATGATGATGATGATGATGATGATGATGATGATGATGTGTAGTGGTCAGTGTGATAAGTTGGAATCATTTCAAATGGTGATTGTTTGAAGTGGTGACTCTTCGAAGCATCCTTTGATTACACTTAAGCTAGCTACTGACTGTAGAAAATATGGATCCATTGAAACCGATTGGACAAGACTGTTGTTGGCAGAGAAGGACACTACACCATATTTCATGATGTTTCTATTTTTCGTTTCCCCATTTTTTCTTGGGTAAAGTCGGACTTTTTGGATGTCCAGGTCATTGAGGCACTGCTGCAGCGGCTGGAGAAGTGGCCGTCCAGGCCCTCCAGCCAGGCAGCCTTGGAGCTGCTGAACTCGGAAAGCCTCGGAAGCCGAGGACGCGGATGGAACGGATGGAGAGGGGGATGGGATGGTAGGTGCAATGTGGTGCCCTTCGTTTGCAGCGGTTTTAAAGAAAGTGGGTTAATCCATTCATATGAATTCTCAGTGCCGTTCTGAGTTATTCATATTAACCCTTGGTCAAGCAAGTGAGCTAACTATGGGGCACCGCATTGTGGGCGGGTGTTGGGAAAATGGACAGGCATTTTTTCAGCGCAAATTGGACTGGTGCTTAAAGGTCAAGATTTGGACAGTTGCTGGAAAAATCGATGCCACGGGAATTCTGGATGGCCCAATGTCGATGAGTCGATGATGAATTTGCGCAAATTTGTGATCTAAAATGTATGGCGCACGAAACTGGAAAAATTGTGATGAATTATCATTGGAGCTACTTGCAAAATTGGTTAAAATCCAAACCATTGCTGGTAGATGTTACATTGAAGTTTCCCCTCGGAGTGGTAGGGAGAGCCCGGAGGACTATCCCAGCAGGTGTGGTTTCAACGGTTTATCTTCACCTCCACTAAAATTGCTGTACATTGAGTTTCGCGACAGCCAAAAAAAAAATATGAAACCAGTGATATGGCAAGCGAACATATGTTCTCTGATTCGCTTCCCCTGCAGGCTGGTTTCGGTGAACAATCCAGTTTACTCTCACTTGATTTTCCACAAGCGTGAACCAGATTGCACCAGCAAAAACGGTCTTGCAAAATGTTGCTTTTCCATGTTTTTCCTATTTGGAGTTTTTGTGTGGCCAACTCTGGTCTTCGGTGAAGGTCCATCCAAGGCATTTCTTGTCTAGAAATGGAAGTACTTCAAAATTCCATGGTACGTCATCATTTTCACCATGAAAGATGGCTTGATTTAGTCAGGACATCCCGAGCTATGCTGTAGGCCATGCGCACCTCGCCCAGAGACCACGGTTGTGATGGGGGTCAACCGCCATCTACTGATAACGACCAATAGCAGCTGGATTCTTATGGTTTGTTCAAGATGTGGCAGCACCTCATTTTTTGCAAGCTGGCAAAGCCTTGCAGGCAAATGGGGCGCCCCCGAGATTAATGGTTTCCCTATGCTAAAATAAAAGAGTTATTAGAGTGAACCTTTCAAGAAAC
>BGPT01000475.1:113285-163285 GCA_003297045.1 Symbiodinium sp. clade C Y103 | reverse complement strand
CCAGACCATGATCAACTCAGATTAATTAGTCAGCAAGATTCAGTCAAGTAAAAAAATCGGGAATTCGTTCACAGTTTTTTGATATCTGGCAATGACATGGAGTTGTCACGGTTTGACTAGCAGACATGCCCGATCACGCAGCGGATGTGATAAGACTGTTGATATTTGTTGGTCTCACAGGAAGTTTGGCCACAGCTTTTCAGAGCTGTCAGTGCAAACCGAAGAGATTGAAACGGGAATCAATGTATCACAACTCGGTTGGGGCTCTGGTGGGGAATTTAGAGAGTGCTGGAAAATGAAGTTTGTTCCTTAGGATATTCTTGTTGTGTAGATGTTGACATCTCGTCGCTACAGTTTCCTCGGTTTGCCTTTTGACTGGCCTGACACTTCTCGGCATTTAGAACGGGAAAGAGTTGTAGTCACTGGGCGTGAATGCACTTATGTGCGCTGGACTTCAACTTCAGCTTGAGGTCTTCAGCTTAATAGATCTTTCTAGACACAGCTTGGGGTTCGCTTCCATCTGACATCATGACAGCTATGAACCGCGGAAATCACGGTCACCCTGTTGGCATCTCACACTTGGATCAAGTCCCTCTGAGGGAATGTCTACCTGAGTGTTACTGGGGTCTACTTTATCTCAACTTGAAGAGATTTGCACTCTGACAATGTCTGACAGGTGTTTGCAAGGATGTTCCAGCAAAGCCTTGACGTAAGTGACCGTGTCTTTGTGAGTGTGAAAATATGTCAACATGCGACGTGAATCTCGAGCAATCCCATGCCTGGTGTTGGCACAGAGCCTTGTTGGTCAAACCATGGCGAGAGTCTCAGGATCTGTTCGAAACTTGTTGCGCAACGTAATGACATTGCCTTGTGATGGTTTGACCATGCATGACACGAATAGAAATCTGGGCTGTCGGCACGTACAGTAGAAGGTCTCAGTGTCCAAACCAAGACGTGCAGTCTGTGTGGACGTCTGAGATGCAAGCGCCACTGCCCGAGCAGAGTATTGATCTGGATCAGCTTGCAGGAAGGTTGGCCACAGCTTTTCAGAGCGAACCGAAGAGATTGAAAAGGGAATCAAAGTATCACAACTCGGTTGGGGCTCTTTTGGGGAAAAGAATGTTGGAAAACGGAGCTTGTTCCTGGGGTGTTTGTTGTGGGAAGGCGGGGGGCAGGGCTTTTTTTAACGCAAGAAAAGGTCATTTTAAAACGCGGAATTCTATTCACTTCGCAACACGTCATGGTTCTAACGTCCTCTTCCCCGTGTCGCTGGTTTCTGGATTTCTCGGTTTCTTGGTTTCTTGGATCTGGGTCTCTGGGTTTCTTAGTTTCTGCGTTTCTCGGGTTTCTTGGTTTCTTGCTTTCGGAGCTTCTGTTTTTTCAAAATCAAACTCTAGGTTCTACATGTTCTGTTCTTTGTTTGTGTTGCTTCGTATCTGGAGGTTTCTAATTGGGGTTGTACAGATCATTGTACGGTTTCTAGTTCTCTGCGCATATGCTTCATTGTTGCGGAATAAGCCCTATATATGTATATATATATATATCCGAAATATATTCTGAACAATTAAGCCCTAGATAAACCTCAAACAAACCCAAAAGCAAGCCCTAGACCAATCCTCAATAAACACTAAATCAACCGTAAAGTAACCCTAAAATAGACCTTAAGCCCTAAGCAAACGCTACACCAACCCTAACCTAAACAAAACCTGAAGCGACCCTAAATAAACCAGAAACCAACCCTAAATAGATTCTAAACCAACCCAAAAAAAACCTCAAGCATCCTGAAGCATCCTGAAGCAACCCTCAACAAACCCTAAACCAACCCTAAATAAACCCTGAACCAACCCTGAACCAACCCTGAACCAACCCTAAATCAAATAAACCCTCAATGAACCCTAGTCCAACTCTAAAAACTCTAAAGAAACTTCGAAACAATTAACTATATCTACCCTATAGGATACCAAAAACAGTGTATGCGTTTGATACACCGAGAAGTGTTGCATTGCGCAGACTTTGGGCGGCGAAAAATTTGGCACGTGATGGAGTTGTGTTGCAAAATGACCGTCTTTGGTATTGGAAAATGACCCCATCTGAGGTGTTGGAAAATTGCTGATTTGGAGAAGGAAAATGACCCGGGTCCCTTTGTTGTGTAGGTATGATTAGGTATGGACATTTCGTAGTTACAGTTTCTTCCGTTTGCCCTTTGGCTAGGCTGACACTTCCTGGCATTTGTAAACCGGAAAGAGCAGGTTCTCGACGCAGTCAGAGGGCTTGAGTGCGAGAATGCACTTCTGTGCGTTGGACTTCAATCTGAAGTCTGTAAGACTGCTTGGGAGTTCGCTTGCCTTTGACATCTTTTGACGACGACAATCCTGTTGGCATTTTGCACCTGGATCCAGTCACTAGCGCAAAATGTTGGAGATAAGTGACCGTGTCTTTGCGAGTGTTTTCAAACATATCAACGTGTGGCGTGTTTCTCTTTGGCAATTCCATGCCTGGTGTTGGCACGAAACCTTCTTAGCAACACCCCATTTCGTAGCAGAAAAAGCCGAACTCCCAGAATAAATCTTGCTTGACGCAAGTGACAGGCTTAACACAAGCCGGGCGAGCCTCGCCCCACGCCAGGCAAGCGCCAAAACGTGTACAGAGATGACCCAATAGAACAGTCATGCCATCTTGGAAAACCATGGTAATCCATGGTATATATACATATATGTAGACATGTTGTATATGTTAACACATGTTAATATATGTTATATATTGATATGATCACATGATCATGTCAACCAAGATAAACAAGACCTTTGCTTTGTTCATATGTGGATCTCTCGTATTCTTTTTTATGGTATACCAGCTGGGATTGGGATTGTGATGGTGGTATCTGAATTTAGCGACCTCACTTCGACGTGACTGCAAATTATGGTTCATATATGCCTACGTAATATGTTTCTATACCGGTCATTATCCCAAAGTGGCCCAACTGTTCGGGCTGGTGAATTTGTGGAATTTACCCAGAATGTTGATATATGTATGTGTCTGAAAATGTGGGATAGTTTGAACCTGCCGTGCTAATGAGAAAATGATGAAGGATGTTTATCATTGGGTTTGCTTGAGAGAAACTTTAGAGGAACCCAATGTGTTGTTTTTCCAGTGAATAGTGTTGAAAAGTGTCCTGTAGATTTTCCCTTCAATTCTGGGAACATACTGGTGGATTCTGGGATCTTCAAACATATGTTTTCTTTTCTAGCTTACACGGATGATGATCCCAATGGACACATATTGTTGGGAGAAGTGGAAAAGACCTTCCGAAAATACCTTGCTGTGTCTGCGACGAGGGGGATACCCGAATTAATGGCTGTGTCTAGCGGGAAAAATTGGGTTTCAGGTTTCCAAAGTATGCGATGAGCCCGCAGAAATTGTGATTTCATCACCCCGATATAATGGCTGCTTGATGGTCTCAGAGGTGTTGCATTTTTCCACCCAACAAGTTAGATTGGATGATGATCCCGATTTTGCGAAGTTAACAAGTTAAATCTTTGGGACCTGAATGGCTCAACCACCAAGTGTGAGTGTGGAGTTCGAAGCTATTCCCGTTTCAGCGCATTCGTATGACAAATATTTTACTATATTCTTACTTTTTATCGATCTGAATGATGGTGTGACCGAGATGCGATGTGTGTGTCAAATCTGGCTCGTTTTGAGATTTGTGTTCTGCGTAAAGATGCCAGTACTGCCAATGTAGCATGTTTAGGTTGCATCATGTAGCATCTTTTGTGTGCAGGACTTCTTGAGATGTTGAGCTGGTTGAGCTGAGGATTTGATGCGTTCATTTTGAGAGGTTTGCGACTGGTGACAACGGAGGAAGCCTGAAGAAATGCTGGCAAAGTTGGCAGTTTGAAAGTTCTTGAAAGTTCCCATTTTCTCCACTGATCACTGATGATAACTTATGAATACTTATGACAACCGATGAGAATTGACGTGACAACTGACAATTGCCGTAGGTTCTGTTTGTCTTTTGTGCAGTTCTCAGGTACTGTAACTCCGAGCCGAGCTTGAAGTCTTTAAAGTGTTGCAGTGACCACTGTGCCGAGCAGTGGTCGCCGGATACCCATGAACGCAGTCTTTGAAAAGCCAGAGAACCAGCGAGAAAAGCCCGCATTGGGGGTCAACCTACCAGCATTGGGACGGCGATATGTGCAGAATTACGTAGATATACAAAGGATATTCTCAACCTACAAAAGAATTGCAAATATGCTGGGAGTAACCAGGAGTAGCGGTCTTTTTTTTCATGAGTGCATGTATCCAAGATTGATACGGTTGTCTTTGTTGCAGTTGTTGCAGCTCAAAACTATTGACCCCCAACTTTGTTGCCATTTTGGCCATTGTGGGTCCATTTGAACCCCATGGTTGAGACATATAATATTGTATGGGTGTTTCTCAAACTACCCAAAAATCATGGATTCCCCACGGCTTCACGACTGAATCTTACCGGGTAGCTCATCAAACATGGAAGCTCTCCCCATTTGTATCCATCACTGAATGATTTTCCTTGCCGGGTGAGATCAATAGAGGACATCTGTCATTGCCCCTTATTGGTTCCACACTTGAATGATTTTGGCACCCTTCAACTCCAGATGTTTTCAAAGCGCGCGCTTTAGTATTTTTAGATCATGTTAGGTTGTAGCCATTCTGATTTGGGATGTACGGCAATCATCCAACGGCGAGAGGATGACCATAGACATCATCATATAATCATGATTGTTTTCACAACTCCAATGACACACAGGAGTCAGAACCGAGGGATTGGCTTCAATCTTTGCCTCATGTTGCCTCATTTTAACGAAATCATGGAGGCACGGACCTCACCCGCTCCAGCACAAAGGTGATGTTTGGTCAATCCAAGCTCGTTTACCACAACTTCGCGTTCGAACGTTTCGTTCCTTGACACTGTCTGGGGATGTGCCAACATCATGGCACATCATGGCACATCATGGCACTGTGCACCGCGGCAGTCCAGTAGAGAGGTTTGTCTGAGAATTAGGCCCTATATATCATCCCATGTACATATATACATATATATATATAGTTGTATATGTCTATATATATATATATGTGTGTATTACATGTGTATATATATATATGTATATATATATATACACATGTATGTATATATATATATGTATGTATGTATGTATGTATGTATGTATGTTTGTTTGTTTGTTTGTTTGTCTGTTTGTTTGTTTGTTTGTTTGTTTGTTTGTTTGTTTGTTTGTTTGTTTGTATATGTATGCATGTTTATATATGTATGCATGTTTATATATGTATGTATGTTTATATGTATGTATGTTTACCATTGCATATGCATATACAGATACACATCATTATATGTCTATATGTGTAATATATGTATCATTACGTTTCTATACGTTTCACTAGTTGTCTAGCATTATATATTCCGATTTATTTGTCATTATATGTGTAAATCATTATGTGTGTATGTATATGTATATATATCATTGTGTATAACTTTAGATATATGTTTGGTTCTATTTGTAATTTTATATTATATATATATATATTATGTGTGTGTGGCTTTATGATATATATATATATGTGTATACATATCTTCATTATATACGTATATGTATATATATATCATATTATGTATATATATATATATTATGTATATATATATATATCATATTATGTATATATATATATTATGTGTATATATATATATTATGTATATATATATATATGGAGATATTATAGATGTGCATGGCCTTTTTAATGGGGAACATTACTACATCCTTCGGAATTGGGTGCCCACTTTCAGGCAAAGCCATGTGTAAATGTATACCGTATCGGATTCAGAGGATGAGCAGGGTTCTGCGGGCTTATATATGTTTATCACGCCATGCCTGTCATTTATTCGAGCATTACAATATGTCACTACCTGACTGCCTTGAAATATTTTGTTGTCCCTTGCATAGAAAGAAACCTTGTCCACCCATCCACAGATTGATATTCCCCTGCGAACACAGTCGCGGATCACCTTGGCCAACATGTGATTGCAAATCCAAGACCAATGAAGAGAGTTGGGGGTTCACACCAATCTTGCGGCAAAAAAACCCTGTGAAATCCCAGCTATTTCAAGGGGATGAACTGAAAAATATCCAGAAATCCCAGCTATGTTGGTGTTTTCAAACCGCCGGATTCCATGTGTGACTTGACCAATAGCCAACCAGCCACGACGGCTCTGCTTTTTCAGGAGCTTCTCCAAATACTTCTCCTCCGCCACTTGGATTTGTTGAAGAAATTCAGTGATGCGGCTTTTCTAAAGCACCGAAAACTTGGGTTTAGCCAACGGGTTAGTGGTGATACGCATGATTTTTCCATGCCTGGGATGGCCAATCTCAACTTGTTTCGTTTTCATAAAATCGCGGGCATCACTTGTGATGGTATTCACCGCCAGGATGTTTCGCTCTTGAAACGCAGAGACCTGACACAGGTGTTTCCAAGCGAAATCCAGCATTTCTCTCTCAATTCCCAGGGGAATCATCCTGGGGTGTTTGATCTGATTTGATATCTTGAAAGTATGATTCCCCTGGCAGGATGATGTTGTTGTACTTTTATTTGTTAATGATGTTGTAAAAATTGAAAATCATCCAGCTGTTGTTTTGTCCACCAAAGTTCTTTTGTTCGCCACAGGTTATCTCCAACATCTCCGGAGAAGTTCTTGCCACGACGCCGTTCCTCGAAGGCGCGCTCTGCCGCAACGCGGTGCATAGATCTGTGTTTGCCACCTTCCAGAAGACGACTGTTTTTTCCAGACTGTTTTCAATGTAGATAGGTAGATAGACAGATAGATAGATAAGTAGATAGATAAGTAGATAGATAAGTAGATAGATAAGTAGATAGTTAGATGTAACTGTGCAAATCCATGAAGCACCCTGTTTCCTGTGTGAATCCAGATCTACATTGATGTTGCATGATTTTTGAGTCCCAGGGTAGCTTCAAAGTCATACTACATAATGAGGTTCCAAAACGCGTTCCTGATAGAAGAAGCACCACGTTTCATGGCAGGAGAACGAGAGCCTTGCGCGGGGACCCTAGCGGCACCGGGGACCGAGGGCTGGACAGCACCGTTGGCCAGATTTCGGAATGGTTGGATTTGGTTTGTGGGTAGGTGTTTGTTTTCTGTGTCTAAAATTTCTTGAACACTGGTCACTTTCCTCAGAATGAGTTTGTTGCAAGACATGTTTGGAACCCCGTGGGCAGTTGGTAGTGATCAGCCACGCCGGTGCTATTGCTATTTACATGTATCATCACATTATTTGACTGAACCTATCTGGTCTATTGAATCTCTGTGAAGTCCATCCTGAGCAAACCATGAAGTAAAGGAGTTCCGGGATCGTGATAGTGGACGTTTCCGTGAGTTTTGTTGATTCTCCACTATTGCCTGTTGAGTCCCAGTCATCATTCTTTCTATACCCCTTCATATTCTTATATATTTGAATTGATACCATTCCTGTGACTTCTTATGACGATTTGCCTGTTCACTTTATCTTGGTCTACGTATTTAAACCTTCTGGCAGGAAGTGCTCAGTTCTTGAATACACCATGACATATAATACATAGAATGTACAGGTACACATGTACTCTGACATTTGAAAGAATAAAGAATGATATAGGATGTATGCAGGACAATATACATACATCTACATATTGTTCTTTATACTAGAGATATAAGATGTAGATCCATGTATCTATCTATCTATCTATCTATCTATCCATCCATCGATCGATCAATCTATTTATGTATGTATCTATATCATTCTATATCTATATCTATATCTCTATCTATATCTCTATCTATATCTCTATCTATATCTCTATCTCTATCACTATCTCTATCTCTATCTACCTATCTATCCATCGAGCGATCTATCTATCTATCTATCTATCTATCCATCCATCGATCAATCAATCTATTTATGTATGTATCTATCTATATCTATATCTATATCTCTATCTATATCTCTATCTCTATCTCTATCACTATCTCTATCTCTATCTACCTATCTATCCATCGAGCGATCTATCTATCTATCTATCTATCCATCTATCTGTCTATCTATCTCGCTATCTATCTGGATATCTAGATATATATATATATACACACATTACACATATACCTACACTTAGGAATGGTAACGACATCCCCCCGGATCCAAGATGTGCCGGTCCTCCTAGGACCGCCACTCGTGCGCAACTTCGTGAGGGCGCCACAGGTGTTGAGGACGCAGCGCAAAAAACTCTGGTACAAAAATGAGACAAAAATGCGGGCTGAATGGGGAAATCCACCATATATCATATTTCAGCTTGCAATATATAGCGATTTGTTTGATTCTTGGGTCTGAAAATGGGCAAGAACCAAACCGTGTGATTTGAACATGGGAAAAGGATGACCATAACTAACCAGTGGATCTAGGGGTGCCCTATTTTCAGACACACTGAAATAGCCATGAATAGTTGGTGAAAAGGTAGTTGGTGGTTTTACATATTTGCGACAGAACCAAGAATTGGTTTATCTAGAGCCATTCATATATTGGCGTAAAAGTAGGAGAGACCGCAACTTCAGTGGTAGTTTGTGGGTTATAGAATCCACTCACTACAGGTTGCATCTTCTTGCATTGTTGAAGGCGCATCTTGAGCGGCGTGAGGTGAGTTAAGTCAGTATGATGTAACAGTTCGCAGTTTTTTTAACCTCAACAAGTTGGTATCCAACTTTATTTATTAAATTTATTAATATATGGGAATAAAACTGAACTATTTCTGGATTACTGTGTATATGATATAGGATATTGTCCACTTCCTTCTTGGGATGCACATCTAAGTCAGCTTCAAGTAGGTTTCTTATGGAGAGTTCGAAGTATCATTAATAGGATTTAATAGGCACATTGGGTCTTACCAGCAAAAATTGAGATCAACTAAAGAAAAGGGAATGTAAACACACTCACCACACCACATTGGATTCGAAGTGACCAGAGTAACTTATACTTTGGGTCAATAGCCAACCAGTTGAAGCTCAACAGCCAATGGAAATCAGCATGTGAAGTGCTAAGTCTACGTTCCAGGGTTGGTCCCCTTGGAACTTCGTAGGATGTGCTGAACCGTGTGCGCTATGACCTTCTGGAGACTTGACGTGGGAGGGGTGTGGGTCAAAACCAGACAAAACGAGGCTGATGAAAATCAGAATTTGCCAAGATGGCTAGTAGTTATGGATCCCCAAGAACCAAAGGGATCAGAAAAAGTGGAATTCTGTGAAACTCGCAGGGCAATATGATTGAATATGAGAAGACCGTTTCATTTCCTGCACTCGCCGACTACGACTAAGGCATGTCTCCAAGTTGGACCCCTGACGTAAATTTGGCTTATCACAAATTCATGTCCAGACCCACAGCGTTCACTGAGTTCCTCAACTTGGCACCATATCAGACCATACTTTCCCTGCAGCTTCCGTCATTGGTGGAGAAAATCATTTTCCACATTGCTTCATGGCCATAAAGTGGTGGTAAATCATAGTAATTTCAGATTGTTTTCCTCGATGTTAGGACAAACCCAGTTGCTAGGACTCCATTTCCTGCATTTTCCTGCAGGAAACAAAACCATGGTTTCAAGCGTATCTCCCCCTACTTCCGATTCAATCCCCTAAAGGCACAACCGTTGTCCCCATCATATTTGCCCGTCATCTCATATGTGCTATCCTCAAAAGTTGGTTTATTCTCCCATATAGTGGGGCATGGTCATGAATCCATCAATTGGGTACACCCATGATGTTTCGGACCCAGAATGGCATTGGACTCGGTTTCCTTGAATTCAGGATTTGTAGCCATGGATCAGCACCCCCCCTGATGTTTGGATATGTTTGAATTAGTGGGTCACCATGAGAAACCCATGTCATATATGATTTGCTGGTGAAGTCACTGGTGAGGAATCCAAAGAGATGAGCAACTTCCAGATCTTGGTGGACAATGTTGAGCGGCCGGAGCTGTGTCGACCCCACTTGCTACGAGGAGACTGCAGGTAGGGGGTCCTGGGTTGGAACCAAAGAATGCTGGGAAAGCATCGCAAAAGTAAGAGTTGCGAAGAAATTGAGGTGAAATGTGGCAAGAGCATATGTTTTCTTGCAAATTCAAGGGGGAAATGGTGACATGCCATTGCCATGAAAAAACGTGGGAAATGATTTTGACAATCAACAGTTTTTGCGGTAGCTGTTTTTTTCAGAGAATCCCAGTTAGCCACTCGGCTTTGGAAGACAGCAGAACATCAAGTGAAGTGTAACGGGTTTTGGAATCATTCATCATGAGATGGTGATTTTGATGTGATTTGCTTGTGCACTTTCCAAGCCGTCCTTGGCTCGTGCTCACAGGTACGGTCACAATTGTGTGGAGCTCAATGTTCCAGTGGGGGCTTTGCTCAGGCCTTGAAATGTTCACCTCAATGTGAACCGATTTCCTTACTCATGGGTTTCAACATGACCCTGTCTACAGATTTGGATCCCAAAATGTCCCGCCATTTTGTGGTCAGTGTCATGTAAAATTACATTCATAGAACTGGATTTGGTGAATTTTCATCATTCCATCAGCCCAATTTTCACCCATCCGCAGCGACCTGGGACCGAAGCCAGGCCGCTACCAGCACGTCACGCCGCTCCGCTGGTTGTCTGGATGGGCGGTGCCCTTGGTGAGCAACGGCAGCCATGTTCCATTCGTGGAGGCTGATCTGATCCATGGGGATGGGTCGTTAGGACACCAAAGAAAGATGTGAAGTGTGTTGTACCTACATTTACATAATATGTATATATATATATATATATACGTTATATATATAATATGATTATAGATTGTATAATCATATATCAATTATATAATCATATATCATATATCATACATATGTTTGAGATAATTACAGTAGAGGAAGATCATACAGTCCCATTTTGGACCCTTTGGGGACATAGGGGGGTATTGCGCTGGCCAGACGCTGGAGACCGGCAAGTTCTTTCATCTCTTGGATTCGGCTCCATCGGCCACCGCACGACATGCCTTGCTGCAGACGGTGGCCTTTGTGCTTCACAAAGGTGGGGAGGTCGTTTTTTTTTGTGGCCCCCGAGGTATTTGTGCAGCATCAAGTTTTTGGGTGTGAAAATCATGGATGATGTGTCTCCCAAATTTTGGTCGAAGGTATGGGTGATGTTTACTGGGATGATTCATCACAGGTTGAAGCAACGTTTGAGACCCACGGAGCTTGTCCTTACTCCCCCAGGTGACATGAGTCTGTCACTAGGATGTTGATGGGATGGGGAATATAAGATGTGTATAATAGATGTGTGCGTTGCATAGAAAAAGACTGATTTTTTTACACTAGGCCTCATCCGTCAACAGGTGGGTCTACAGTTCTTCGTTCCATTGAGTGATTCCTACACTGTTTGAAATCTGAACACAGTCAACATCTTTTGGATGTCTGTACGGTTTGTTCTTGGACAGAGCCACATTCCTGTCCTTGATGCTTAGGTTTACTCAAGCAGGAAAAACGCAAGTCTCCCACATCATGAACTATATGTAGGGGACAGATTCTGGCATGCGAGTGCCATACTACACTCAAGAAGTATGATTACAGTAGTCTAGGAGTTGCAACAGAAGTTACAACAATGCCAGAGACTGAAGAGACCAGCCTGCACAAAATCCTCATACATTCAACCATCAAGTTTACCCAAAAACTCCCCAAAAACCCGGAACTCGCTGGATCACGGGTGGCAACAATGTCAGATGATCAATCGGCAGCTTTTCTGAGAGGGCGCGAAGTGAGGTACTTTCTGAGCATCAAAAGCACTTCTATGGTAGGAGAACTGAAAATTCACAGAAACCCTTGATTTTTGTGTGGTTGAATTGAAGAATAAACAACCAGAAATAACTCATGTTTCAATACTCGCTGATGATATTTGGCTAATGCCCAAGATGGTTTGCCAAGATGGTTTGCCCGACGCTTGGCTCATACTGAACATGGCCAGCCATTTGCAACCCCATTTTAGCCTATTGCAGCTAGCCCGTTACAACCCATTCATATGCAAATTTTGAGTTGTACCCATTTAGTCTAGTCGTCAATATTGATTGTTTTGGAATTCTTCACCACAACAACAGAAGTTGGTATGCCACCCAAAAAGGGCTCCGGCCGCAGCCACTCATCAAGTGGGTCCATGTTTGATTTTGATGGGTGTAAAAGATCTTTCACTACCGGCTATGTTTAAACTATCCCAGTTATTGTAGTAGCTTGTCCCAGCAACCGTCAGTTTGTCCCAACGCCATTGCTATGTGAGCTAGAAATATTGTTATTGTTATTTCTACTATCGTTGTTATTGTCAGTATTTGAGTTTGTCTAAAAATATCCCAAAAACCAGTTGTTAATCATCATGTTCCACAAAAAGAACTATGGGTACATCCCATTATCAGACATGCCCAAATATCATAGTTACTTGGCTTTATGTATCCCATGAAATATTCTCAATCTGTCAATGGCCATTTCAAGTACCTAGATTGGAAGTAAGTATTGTATACAAGGTCTATGTAAGGGTCTAAAATTGAGGGCGTCCCAAAAATGTGGCTTTGAATGGTACAGTACCTCCATTTTAGGCTTCTGAAATTTTAATTGAATTATCTATATATATATATACTGTTGGTTTCCCCATGAAATCCTCATTCAGTTTCATCAAACCACCATTTCGAAGAAGCTCTTCATCCCAGCACCAGCCATGTCAGGTGAAGTGGTTTGGTGTCGCCATGTGGGGAAGACTGCGGCTCAGCAGCCCCTCGCTGTGAAAATTGCGACCGCAGAACTCCAAAAAAGAGAGAAACATCACGGCATCGTTGATGATTATGGATGATGTTTGGACGATGTTTGATGTTTACTGGTGATATTGATGACGTTCAATTGTTTTGTTGATGATGTTTAATGATGTTTGATGAATATATGATGAAAATCAATGGAGTGTCTGAGGAGCCTGACGATGAATAGCTTGAAATGCTAGAACCAGGATCAAATTGAAAGCAGATTGAAAGTTGAAAAACAACTGCCATTTCAAATTGGAATGATCGAAAAAATCACTTCCTTTGTGGTTCCTGTATGGAGTTAGATGATCACCAATGGACATGAATCGCCATGACAAGCGGAGTACGTCCTCGTGGCGTCGCAAAGCTCGCCGTGAGTTGGCGGTATTACCATGTGACATGTATATACTGTGATTATCGACGATGGATGAAAGGATTCTACTATTCTATGGGATTTCACTATGATAATGATCATCTATGATAATCTATGCTTGTCTATAGTTATCTACGAGTATTATGTATCTAAAGGAAATGAAGGAATTTTCTGATGTAGCGCTGTAGAAAAGCTTCCCGAGGTTGTGGGATTCGTTCCTGTCCGTGCATGGCGGGAGGCTCAGGAATGTCCGAAATTGGCAACTTCAACAGGAAAATGGATGGGAAAATGATGATCAAAACCATGAAAATTCTGGATGGAATGGGGTACCATGGAATTTCAGGCAAACCGGAAAACCAAAAAAGTCATCAAGATCGGCAATCATTGGCAAAGCCAATGGAATCCACAAAGCATCACCTATCCACAACCAATCACAACCATGCGGACATCCTTCATCAGGTCGATCATGGCCGGCTCAGGTGCACTTTCTGGAAACGGGGTCCACCTACCCTCCACCAATGCAGCAGAGTTGATGATGGATTGGTCGTGGAACTCAGTGCTTTGGATACTGCCCCCGAGGAACATCTCAATAGGAATGATATGTCCTGTTTCACAAAGTGTTGCATGGAATTCTTTTTTTTAACCATCCGAAGAATTAGTACGATGGCTTATTTGAGGCAAGCTGCAACTCGTTGAACAGTTTCTATGCGTCGTAGAATGCTGTACCCTTGATAATCGAGCCTGGCAATGGAAATGAGCATGCTGAACAGAAAATAATAGAAACATACAGGAACCTGTGCCTGTGCATGTATGGATACATTTATATATATATATATATATACATAGATATACTCATATGATCTCATATGTGTATACAGTTATATAATGTTTTATATACATATATAAATGCATACACGTGTCATTCCCAGGTGCAATTGCCCAAGAGCAGAATCTGTAGAGGTGAGTGAACCCTCAAGAGTTCTTCGATTCCTTCTAGTCACGTCGAACTCTGGGATCGCCAAGTAAGATGGGCAAGATGAGCTAGTGGCACGTGGGATTGCAATGGCACATGTGTAACATGTGTTCTCAATTGTCATCATATCATCATCTAGTAAGACATACTGATAGCATATTGTACACGGTTGGTAGGGTTATATTGCCACTTGCGATGGCAGTTCAAGGGGGACCAGTTTCCCGCAACCTCCGCAACCGGACAGCCGGTCATCGCTTTTTAGGCCTGGAAATGTTTGGGAACGTGTGCTTCAGCACTTGCAAGATCCATGTATCATCTCAGGCTCGCAGCCGATGTTGTTGTGACTAGTGGAGATGATGATAATGAATGAAATGGCAATCCCTATCAACCAGCCAGTAGAACCAATTCGCAACCAGGTTTTGGACGATGCTCAGATGTTCTTTAGGGAACATCGAGGTGGAATACTAGGAATACCATCTATGTTGCATTGATTGTAGGCGGCTCATCGCATGTGAGCGACAAGTTTGAATGTTGTTTGACACAAGAGACCGGAATAGGACACGATTCAACAGGAAAGTTGGATTTGTAGATAGTGTACAGTGTCGCGTTCCAGTGTGATTGATTCCGGGTAGGGTCAAAATGGCATTCACGATCGCATGCCTGCCCCCACTCCGCTTACTTGCAATCATTCAGATTTGGACGATCGGGAAATGGACACTCTCAATACTGTCATGGAACCCTATGGAACCATGAAAGGATCATGCTGCATGTCTGAATTGTGTTGAGTTTGAGGTACACAGCATGACGGATGATCACTAGGTAAACAAGGGGGCTACAAAGTCAAAGTGGCGTTTGCAATCGATTCTGGGTGGGGTCGCAATTGCAAGTCGTACTCTTCCCCGAGGGAATTGCCACAAAAATGGATCCCAGAAAGGGAGATGCTGCATGTTTGAACTTTTTGTGGTTCATACTTCAGATAATTCATGAGGAAAGAGGCCCATCACAATCAACACGGCTTTGGGCTACCACATTGGTTGTTTGACCTGGACGACAAAGATCGGGACATAAGATAGGACAAAAGGCCAGACAATGTCGAAGTGAAATTGAAGCAACAAGAAAAAGTGTGTGCGTGTGTGCGGGTGTGCTTGTGCGTGTGCGTGTGCGCGTGCGTGTGCGTGTGGGGGGGGTGGGCCGGGGGCAAAAGCAGTGGGCCCTAGGAAAGCCAGACGAAGAACACCAGACCACAGAGAATTTCCAAAGGCAAGAGCATGGGCACCGTTTGTTGACCATACACACTGGATGTTTGGACAGGCAGAAGAAGAAAAGAAGATGGGAGTCCAAGAGTCACAGACGACGTCAAAGTCGAACAAAAATTAAAGAGGAAAGCTGCCTGCCGGGCAGACACCGTTGGCATTCAGGCAAGAGAAGAACATTAGAGGATAGAGGATTCAAAAGGGTCAAGTCTGACATCAAGAAAAAAAACAAGAGAGAAAGAACAATGTTTCGGCCAGACACAGAGGGCATTGGAAAAATTCGAGAAGAGCAGCAGATAGGTGACAAGCAAAGATTCAACAGAGGCAAGAGATGAATGTGAATTCAGATTGAGACAAGAAAAGTGGACTGTAGAGAAATGTTAAAAACTGTGGGACTGACACGTTCGGCAGTGGGAATGGCAGGACACGACGAAGAGAAAACTACAAGTACACATACGTAGGCGTTGGATATGGGTGTATCTGAAAATGGGGTATACCCCAGAAAGGCATAGAAAGGCAATTTTGATTTTGGAAATGATGAGTAAGCATAGTGAGCCCGTCAGTGGATTTAGAGGCAGCCTGGTTTCAGACAAACCCATATCACCTAGCATCACCACAAGTCAGTTGGACCTGATTGTTGTTCAGCGGCAGGAACAGCGGTGGCGATTCTTTGCAGCTGTCGCAGCATGTATAAATCAAGCACATTAGGTGAGAAGAAGCTGTGGCAGATGCTACTTGGCCTTGCACTTGACGAAAAAAGGCAGTCAGGTTGAACATTGGCTTGGAGTGGAGTTGATGATTCGATTGCTTGCTGTGCTTTCTTCTCTGGCTTGGAGCAGCCGAAAAAAGATCAGGATAGATTAGGGTATTTGATAACAAAAGATGGGGAGTCCAACCAAAAGAAGTATCTATACATGTGTATATATATATATATACCAACACTGGGAGTTGACAAACAAAAAATTACATTTCTCGAACAAAAACTAGCATGTGGATGTTTCTGAATGGATTGGGGTACCGTTTTCACCATTCGTTTCCCTATGACCCTCCTGTAAATTGAATTAAATTGAGATAACTTTGGAAAATCACCATTATTCATACCTAAATCATCTCCATTGCCATTTCTCCATGGCCATGTGATTTTGAGGTTGGCCAACTCTGCCACTGATTGGCCCAGCCTTCCCGCGATGGAGGTGGATGGATTGGTTTCATGATGGGACTCATGTTTCAATATAAGATGTTTTTTTTGGCACTGGTTGGTTTTGTAGCTTGGAAAATGTGGATATGGATGTGTATATATATATATATAATGATATATGTATATATATATATATGTGTATATATATATATTGATTGATTGATTGATTGATTGATTGATTGATTGATTGATTGATTTGATTGATTGATTGATTGATTGATTGATTGATTGATTGATTGATTGATTGTATACTGTATATACATGTGTATATATATATGTATATAGATATCAACGCGTGGACAATGTTGGGATATCTTTGGCCCCACAAATGGGCTGGGGAAGAGGGCCTCAACCAGGGTAGGTTGAGACCATGAGGGTTTAACCTTAGTTTTGGAAACATTGCTGGGTTCTTGTATTTAGCAAACTAAGCTTGTGAAACGATTGCAGACAACCCCAAGCACGCGAACCCTCCTAGCAATGCAACCCCTTGGCCACCAGGAACCATTGCAGGGCTTCACCAAAATGGCACAGCAAGTGAAGCTTTATCGGCTCTGTTGGGCTGTCACCTGGCTGGTTTGAAAAGGTGCATGAAAGAGTAGGGTTGACAGATCATGATAGGCAAGAAGACACAGCTGAAGGCTGAACCCATCCTTTTCAATCTGGAAAAGATTTGTTGGTGGATGTGGGGTGTGCACTGGATATTCTCTTCCCAAGTACGGAAAGCTGGTTGCAATATGGCGTTGTCCAATATTGGGTAGACACATGTATACACTATATACCCTCTGGTAAACTAACATAGCTATTGAAAATGGGCATTTATAGTGGATTTTCCCATTAAAAATGGGTTTTTCCATAGTTCTGTTAGTTTACTAGAGGGTACCCAAATCTAGCAGGCAATCATATTCAGTCATCGTCTTCCTCATCATTCATCGAGAGATGGCCAGAAATTGTGTGGAAATTCCTCAGACCAACCTGCCATGGGGATCTGAGGCTTGCCAGAGCTCTCCTCAGAAGTTGTCGCTTCCAAAACAAGGGCCATGCCTTTCCCCAGAGCAGGTGCAGAGATGCTCCTCTTTGCTATTTTGATAACTCGCAAGGGTCCCATAATGGTGAATGGAATACCCGTTGTGGTTGTGCCCAATTCATCCCTGTAATTCATGTTCAAGATTGTTTTACACCCAAACCATGTGTGAGATTGTGTATTTTCTGCATGTGCCGGATCCTTCTAAAGTAATCCTTAGCACCGCAGTTGCGGCAAGTCGTTGGAAACGCCATGACGATTGCTGTAGATAAGACATTCAGGACAAGCCATGCAATGAGCCACATGCTCCAATGGTTGGGGATGCGGCCGTTATGGGTTTATGATGTTTTATGTCAGTGTCCTGGTTACAGGCGATGCTGGACACCCCCGGGTCTCCCAAGACTGAAGCAAGGTGTGGGGAGGGGTTCCTAGTGGATGATGGATGCCCACTGTCCCGCAGGACTGCTTGATTTCTCTGAACGTTTCACCACGTTAGGGGATGGACGTCCACTGGCTAGTACGGATTGTAATATCATGTAATATCATGTAATATCTTGAATAGGAGACTCTGGGCTTGCTGTGAGAATAGCCGAACCCTGTCTGTTGGCCATTGCAGATGACATCAAGAACACCTCACTCGCATCCATATTGTATGGAGTGTCTTCATCCCATTTTACCCAACTCCACACTCCATCCCATCCCAAAATTATGAAAGTAACTCCAAAACAATGAAACTAAGCTATGTCCAGACTCGTCTGTAATCATCTGAAGTCAATACCATCTTTTTTGAATGTTTATTTATGTTTCATCCACATCCACATCTTGGGTATCCCCACCACCATAAATTCAAATTATTAATACATCAAATTAATTCAAATTACAATAAAAAGTTCACGCATGTCCTATCCTGATCATTCGAAATCCATTTCTATATCCCCATCCTTTTCAGCATTTGGGAATGGCTCAAAATTATTGTACCCAAGGATTTGACCTTCAAATGGTAGATACCTTCAATCATCGCCAATGATTTGTGGGTCCGTTGATACCTCCATTTCGATCCACATCAGAGACATGGATGGTTATATTCCTTCTTTCGTTGATGGTTACTTAATATCCCCCATGATTTTGGACACTGATTGCCGTATTCTTGCCATGTTCAGTTTGCTCATTCTCATGTGCCAACCCACTGAAGGTTGTCATCCCCATCATTAGACACCCCCAACTTTGATGATGCAATGATGCGCGAAGTTTAAGTTTAATTTGCAGGTGTCACCGTTTCACCCTTTCACCCCTAGATTTCATGGTGTCACCCCGAATTCTCCCCATGTTGACACACTGGTTGATCATATTTGATCATGTTTGATCATATGATCCAATCAAGCATGGCAATTTGGGATAATTGGGAATATGAAACATGGGGATACCTGTATCATTTTTCAAGATTACATTGTGTACGATTGGTGGTGCCCCCCAGTGATACGTTGGTGGCTACCGAAGATTAGTGAGTACTTCAGTATTTGGTAAGCCTGATCACTGTAGTAAGTCCCCTAACTGGGGCTATATACTATCCCTCTTATTGTATATGTATTGGTGAACGAAACGTACTAACCAGTTGCCATATACAGTAGGTATATGTAGGTATCAGTAGGTGGGATTATCATCCACAACTAACTTATCCATATTATTTCCCATTATATCCACATTGTTCTGCCATTTTTGTTGGTTGCCCATTGTGCTTGCATACATTCCCATTCATATCCCGCTTCATATCCCATTATGTCAATTATGTCCAGTTAAATCACCATGTTTCTGGCTCAAATCCCATTTTATATCATGTTCCATCGCCAATTTTTCTTGGTTAAATCCACTTTATATCATCCCCATTTTTGCTGAAATCCCATGAAATCACCATTTTTCTTCAATAAACTCCATCTTTCCTAGCCTTGGCGCCTTGGATCCATGGCCCCAGGCGTTTCCACGGCCCCACGTTGCACGTGGAGGTGGGTTTCGAGGTCACGGCGCTCCGCGGCAACGCGCAGCTCACGGTGGCGGCCTCCCGGCGGAGCAACGAGCTGCGACTCTTTCAGTGCGCCCCGGGGCGTCCGGAGATCACGGGGGGATTTCACCAGACACTGGGGGGTTCCTAAAATGGGGGTACCCAAAAATGGATGGTTTATAATGGAAAATCCTATTAAAATGGATGATTTGGGGGTACCCCTATTTTAGGAAACCCCCACATGGTGGTTTATGGTGGTTTTTCGATGCAACTTGAGATGAAAATGGATGATATGCAACGAACATTGGCTTTACAAGATGGATTTACTGGGATTGAAGCATTAGAAAATGGTGGTGTTAGATGGTTTTATGGGATTTCACGGATTTCACCGAGATGATGGTGGGATTGAACTCAGAAAAATCATGATTGAATGGGATTTAACCCAGGAAAATGATGGGTTTGAACCAAGAAACATTGTGATTCAATGGGAGATAAACCATTGGAGATGGTGGTTTTATGGGACTTTAATGGAAAATATAATCGGATATTCGATAAGCAAACGTGGCTAGCTGAAAATCATCGAACTAAATGTGTGTGTTTCTTTTCCATTTCTATATTTGATTACTGAAGGGTAAGAATAGAGATTTAAGCAAGACATCTTTTTAATTGGGGATATAATGGGGATACAGTAATTTTGTGGTTGATGGACATTGCATCGTGGGGGTTTCATAATGTACGGGTGTTTTTTCACATGAATATATTGGTTTGATCATATTTTTCTGCATGGTAGACCTAGTTATTTTGCAGTTGGACAGACACTATGTACCATACCTAGATAAATCGGTAGTAGGTAAACTGATAGATTAATTGATAGGTTATACGTGCCAATATATGTACATATACAATAAATATGACATCACGCCAACTCCGCATGTTGTCGGAAGAATGTCATTGGGTATGCAGTGGTATGTACCAATATGATGGTAGATAGGCATGCTACACGGTGGCCATCCAGTTGGTAAGACCCCAAGGTGTTGGGCCATTTTCAATAGTGAACCATCCCAGGCAGGGTTGCCAAAGTTTGACACTTGTCCACGCACCTACATTACCCGTCCAAGTGGCATACTTTGTCTGAGAATGCCGGTATATGATTTGTGATGGCATATGTAAAATTTTAAAGGATATGATCACAAAGGATGACGTATAATATGTGTTTGCACATATGTTTTTTGAAAATACTGTGCTTACATGTACATGTAAAGAGAAATATAAATACCTTTGTATGAATACATATAGTGCATGCAAACTGAGTGCACATCATAGAGATAGACCTGCCAGCATAGAATATCACATGATCCTATCACATGACCGTGCTATATTTGATCTTGAACGATGCAGATTGCAGAGGAAATGTGATATTGCAATTTCCAATACAAGTTGCTTGTAAAGGTGGCATAGTGTGGCATGTGCAGAATTTTGATATTCCATACAAGTGTCATCTCAGGATGACACGCATGTTTGGTGGTTAATTTTGTTGATAAAAATCATCATGGGATAGAATAGAGATTGTTTTTTTCCTCACCTGCCTGGTGAGGGTTGTTAGATTTTATCAGAGCTGCCCGCCCGCTTCCGCCTCCTCCGGCTCCTCGCCAGCTCCAGGTAGCAGTGGGCACTGCCGGACCTTAACTGCGAGGCCCAGATCCCAGTGGGCACTGCCGGACCTCAACTGCGTGCTCCAGATCTCAGTGGGCACTGCCGGACCTCAACCGCGAGCTCCGGATCGCAGTGGGCACTGCCGGACCTCAACCGCGAGCTCCCGAGCTCAGTGGGCACTTCCGGACCTGAACCGCGAGCTCCAGATCTCAGTGGGCACTGCCGGACCTCAACCGCAAGCTCCAGATCGCAGTGGGCACTGCCGGACCTGAACCGCGAGCCCCAAATCCCAGTGGGCACTGCCGGACCTCAACCGCGAGCTCCAGATCGCAGTGGGCACTGCCGCGCTTCAATGCCAGATAGAATGTCAGATAGAATGCCAGATAGAATGCCAGACAGAATGCCAGATAGCATGCCAGAAAGAATGTCAGAAAGAATGCCAGAAAGAATGCCAGAAAGAATGTCAGAAGATATGCCAGATGGAATGCCAGAAAGAATGTCAGAAGATGTGCCAGAGAGAATGCCAGAAAAGAAAGGCCAAATAGAATGCCAGAAAGAATGTCAGAAGATATGCCAGAAAGAATGTCAGAAGATATAACAGATAGAATGCCAGAAAGAATGTCAGAAAGATATGCCAGATAGAATGCCAGAAAGACTGTCAGAAGATCCACCAGATAGAATGCCAGAAAGAATGTCAGACTAAATGCCAAATAGAATGCCAGAAAGAATGTCAAAAGAAATGCCAAATAGAATGCCCGAAAGACTGTCAAAAGAAATGCCAGATAGAATGCCAGAAAGAATGTCAAAAGATTTGCCAGACAGAATGCCAGAAAGAATGTCAGTAGATATGCCAGATAGAAGGCCAGAACATATTGCCAGAACATTTGCCATCAAGATTGCCAGATAGAATGGCAAACCATATGCCATCAAAGATTGCCAAATAGAATGTCAGAAAATATGTCAAATAGAGTGTCAGATAGAACGCCAAATACAACAGCAAGGAGGAGGAAGAGTTGCCCTCTCCTCCTCTTCCCTGCCAGAAAGTTTTGCCAGAAAGAATGTCAAAACATGTATCACACTATATGCCAGGCACAAAGTCTTATGGTGGGGATCACTCGAAGTAAGTAATTTCTTTAGATCCTCTCCTCATCATTCCTACCCATTACTTATCCAATATAATGGAATCATATATATATATATATAGGTGTATCATCTATATATGACCATCTCTAAACATCATCCCGTTGTGTCCATGCAGAAACCACGGGAGCTGCCACAGGAGCCGCGGCTTGGGTCGCCTCCCCACACTTCGTTTGGACCGTCGCGTGGACGCCTTGGATCTGGTCTCGGAGAACGATGTTTTGGTGGCAGGCCTCCGTGCCCTGTTACAAACGCATGCGTACGTGTGCCTTTGGATGTATGATATATACGTATATATACATATGTATATACATCCATGCTTACATACATACATGCATACATGCATACATGCATCTATAATTACAGAAGACGGATGGATGGATGGATGGATGGATGGATGGATGGGTGGGTGGATGGATGGATGGATGGATGGATGGATGGGTGGATGGGTGGATTGGTAGATAGAGAGATAGATAGAGAGATAGGGAGATAGATTAGTAGATTAGTAGATTGGTAGACTAGATGGATTAGATAGCTAGACAGATAGATAGATTAGATAGATTAGAAAGATTAGATAGATTAGATAGATTAGATGATATAGATGAGATAGATGAGATAGATGAAATAGATGAGATAGATGAGATAGATGAGCTAGCTTAGGTAGATTAGATAGATGAGATAGATGAGATAGGTTAGATCAGATTAGATAGATTAGATAGATTAGATAAGATATGATCAGAATTGATTAGATAAGATTAGATAAGATTAGATAAGATACGGTCAGATAAGACTAGATAAGATATGAGTAGATAAGATTAGACAAGATATTATTAGATAGGATTAGATAGATGGATAGCTCGATTGATTGATGGATAGATAGATAGATTAGATAGATTGTTGGATAGATAGGTAGATAGATAGATAGATACGAAGTGGATGATTTTTTCACCTAGTGTTTCTATGGACTTTTGCCTCAGAGCTAGAAGTTGGCACTGGTAGTTATGTGGTGCCAAGTGCCAATATTTGCGAAGGATCCATGGCTACAGAAACCGACACTTTTGGAGGATGTGTATTCCTTAACTGATCTACTGTATTTGGTTTATACCCCTTCTTCGCAATGGTGATTTCAAATCATAAGATTCATAAGCACCTACAGCAATGGTTTTTGGGGGCTTCGTGCAAGAGGTAAAAGTGGAACTCAATTGATCTTTGAATTTGATCGAAGCAAATCCACAGCCAGAAGGGGTAATGTTCAAAGTGCTCTCAAATGAAGAAGAGACGACCATCACCACTTCCAACTATTGTTTTGAAAACGTTGGCACTTGGAAGCGGCGCAGTGTACATTTCCTTGCAAAGAATAGCAGGCAACAAATAGCACAGGTGATGGGGATGGTACCAAAGTTGCGTCCACAACAGACATCAACAGCCCATCAAATGATGGACGGCCAAATGTTCAAACACTTCCCATATCGTTGGATGTACTGACTCTTGGAGCCGACCATCTTGAGAGAATTCGAACATCTACAAAAGTGTTTCAAGTGTTTCAAATTGGAATGAACATCTTCCAACGACTGGATCGTATTTCATCCCGAGGCTTGATACACGACGTTGTTTTCGATGTTTTTTGAAATTTCGCCAGGCAGTGTGGATGGGCAGTTATCAATCCATGCCCTGAGTGATCCAAAGACGTCAACCCGGCTGACGCGATACAAAGCGCAGGCAGCACGCGTCTTGGCTGAAACAACGCAGCGATTCGTGGTTCGCAAGTGGGTTAAGACTCCTAAACTGGCCCGAGGCGAACTGGGATGTGTAGGGATATGATGTTACTAACCATGTAAACCCTAAGCCCTAAGCAATTACTAAACTGACACTTGGCTAATTATTGAGCATTTTGCTAATTCTCGCACCCCAAGCATGAAGTCCAGGGGTCATGTGTTGTGTTGGTTGATCTTCAGTTGTCAGGTGAGACGACCGGAAGCCACTTATTTGCGGGGCTGCACTTTCTCCCAGGCTCAGGCGCAAACAAAGAGAGGTTTTTGGTCAAAGAAATGGGGCCACTTTAAAGGGAAGAAAGGATGAGAATCCTTCCTTTTTCGATGCTCCCAAGTAAAACCTCCATTTACAGGGAGAATGATGATTCCATCGATATTCGGCCAGCCACTAACAAGGTCAATCTCATCAATCAAACTATTGGGGGGTCACCGAACTGGGATTATTTGCATTGATGAGTTTTGTTGGAATTGAGGGTACTGTATATTTTCAGATACGCCCAAACAGACTCTGAAATGTTGGCTACTAATTGTGACCCCTACCCACTGCGCGGAGGATGTAGTCAAGTGACCACGGAAAAAATTAGAAATTTAAGATTCCCTCGGTACAAGAACAGATACCAGGGAACCGAGAACTTTGTAAGAAATTGGATGGTTTGAGTCCTCCAATGATGCTACCAGAACCTACCAGATACAAATATGGTCCAAACTTCTTGTACTAGAATTACCCAATATCTGAGGTAGCTACGAGTTGCGAGGGACTATGGGACCCCATGTATGACGCCGCCGTTTCCCATCATCCCGCAGGCGGAACACAGGTCTTGGCGGCCGCCCGCAGTCAGAAGTGCGCGCAGCTCTTGGATGTGGCAAGAATCTCAGATTTCCAACCAGATGGTGACAGTGACCTAAGGTTCTCGGACTTTTGGTGCACAACCTAACAAACCAATCAATGGGAATCCCCATGATAAGATGGAGAATTCTCCAGGTTGGAGACCTTGGAAGGGGGCCTATGAGAGGGTGGAGTGAATCAATGGACAAGATATGTTGGGATCAACAACTTCGTATCACAGAACGTGTCTATTTCCAGCCCCATTTCGGACATCCTTCAAGCAGCAGTGTCAAGAATCTAGAGTCCCATCAACATCTTCTTGAGTTTATACTCGTAGCACCAACTAAGAAGAAAATAGTGGTGATAGAAAATGACCAGCCCAAGTACTCTTAGGTAATCAAAGATGGCGAAAATTCCCCACTTGTAGATGATTTTCCCATTAAAACTCCATTCACACAGGACTTCCCAGCTAGCCATTTTTGATTCCTGCAGGTAGTTCAACCAGACAGCTTCCTCCAGTCTTGATTGTATGCTAAGACCACTGCCGACATCGTGGTGGAGTCTGAACGTTTGGGCCATTCCGGATTGGTTGCGTGCGAAGTCTTGGACCATCAATCCTCCTTATTGGTGAGCGTGCCCTGGGCTAAAAATGGCGGATTCAGCCACCGAAATGGCCACCTGCGGAAGGGAAAATGATGATAAACCAGGATAAACCAAAGGATTTAGGGGTACCCTGTTTTCAAAGCCAGATGTTCGATGATGTTTCATGGTGAGCAGCAAGCTCTTGAGACCAGAAGCTAGCTTGTTCCCAGCATAGTAATATCGTGGAATATATTTCTATTTGGATCTATTTGGCAAGAATCGATCTCTAGAAGCGGCATGTGTATTTGTGCAACATCTTTAGAAGTAGAAGCGCAGAAGTTTTGAGACATATTTAGAGGGACACATTGGTTGTGGATGGTTTTGAGGGAGGTCAGTGAATTCGATTTTGGCAACAGGTAAAATGCAGAAGGCATTTGTCAGCTGGTGAGCTGTCCAGCCTGGGCTGTGACTCCATTTCATGCGTTGTTTCTTGAAGGGTAACTGGAAAGTGGTCTTCAGATATCAGCTCCAGTGCTACCTGGGGAAACCCGAGGCAGATGGACTGGTACGACTCTGGGACCTTCGTAGCCCGTCTCTGCTGAAAGTGGCAGACCTGGAGGGCGGATACAGCTACGATGAGTCACAGATGGTGGTCAGTGTCAATGCATCTCATCGGCATTAGGGTGACCCAGGTGCCGGTTTGGAAACATGTTCAAAAGACGATAAAAGCTCACAAAAAATGGGCATAGATCGTCAAGATTGGCAAGATTGGGGGGTGTCACACCCATTTTTGACAATATTTGGGAGGAGTGGAATGTAGCTTATGCATAGTTATACCAGGTACATCCAGGTGTATCACGTGCATTTTTTGGAATTCCAGAGAAAAGTACTGCAGCATGGAGCTACAAGTCTGTGTGGCTGTCAGGCCTGGGTCAAAACAGATCCAACTGCCAATTCCATGTGCCAAATCGAAACATGGTGAGAGACCCCGGAGGTGAAACAGGTGTACAAACTACATGTTCTATGGCCATCTATGGCCTGCACATGCTTAAGATTGGTTGAGTTGTTTCTTGAGATGTTGATGAAGGTCTTTAGAACCTAAGAGAAATGATTCTGGTGTTTGAATCCTAGAGACCGGGAAGAATCCATCCAACAGATACTTTTTCCTCACTGGCCACCTCAGAGAGTAAGAAGACGGACTTGGCACGACTCGGGATCTCTTTCAAGAATCTCATCATCATCATCATCATCATCATCATCACCACAAGGGTTGTTGGAAAATCGACTAATTACTCCATCTCCATCCCACGGTATAAAGGCTTATTTTGAAAAAAAACGAACTACTTTTGCCCGTGAAATCCATTTTTTGACGTTTGACGTAATTTAATGGCCACAAAAATTGGGGCAATCCGGGTCCTATCACCCCCATCACTTGGGAGAAAGCCACAGCAGGTGGGTGGCCCCTTCGGCTGCGCCCTGTTGAGCGGTCGCGCCCTGCGCTGGGCCGATCTGCGCGCGATGCAGATGACCGAGGCACCGTTTCGGAGAGGACGAGCGGAACGCCGGGGACGTTGTGGTTGTTTGGGTTGTCTCAAAATGGGGAACCCCAAAATCCATCAAAAACCATCGAGATCCAGCAAGATCCACCAAGATCCTATTGTTTTGAAGATGTTTTTTTCCCAAAACAAGGCAATACATTGACGGTAAGTTCCACTTGTTGAAACACCCAATAGGTAGGTGCCAAGGAGTGATTCATCCAGGTACATGTCGGTGATCCATTTGGGATGTCCAGTTGGCAGTAGATTTAGATCAAAACCCATCAAAATCATTTCTCCCATTTTCTCTCACCAAAGTGGACTTCCCTCGCACAAGTTCCAAATTTTGGCGCTGCCCTGGATGGTTCCCGGGTCGGTAGGTGCGCCCTGCGACACTTTGGCCGGGGCTTTTCGCCCAGGCGGAGGGAGGTTTACAGTTGTGGATTGGTAACAGCAGACCTTGCGGGAGATTGGTTCAACGGATCCCGAATACATGTGTTGTGTCATAGAGGAAAACAAGACATTTCCTCCCCAGCCCATTCCATACCCAGCCAAACTGGCGGCAAAAATTTCAAGCTCCGTCTCAGGGCGCCTGTCCGGCGCGTTTGGTTATGGCTCGTCATGGCCTAGTGGCAGCCTGGTATGATGGACCTTCTGCTCCGATTGGGTGTACCTTGGCAAGGGCAGTACATGGCAATTCAAGGGCAGTATGGGGAGTACATGGCAGTACTGGGTTCATAGAGGAGGGTAAGGAGGGTAATGGATGGTAATTTGCTTCTTCGATGCTCTTCGTGTGTCGCACAGCCATTGGTTTCATTACTCCAAATACACCACACAATGGACTAGGATGCATATGTATGCTCTGACAGGACCCGTGAGAAGCAGACAAAGTTTCTGGGAGTTTGTGAACCCTTCAAGCTGTTGGTTTCCAAAGTTCGAGCAATACCAACCTGGATCTGTCTGAAAATAGGCTATAGTCCAACATGCCATGGTTTATCATCAATTTCCCCAATCGAAAAAATGCCGTGTAACAATACATACATATTATTGAGAAAAGGGTCCATTCAACCCCCTAAGTCCAAAGCGTCAATTTTGTTCCGGAGGCTTTTGTACTTTTTTCGGTCATGCCCTCAGGCTGGTTCGCAGGAGGTCCAGCCTTGGTTCCCATCAACGCGGACTATGGCAACACCGCCGTCTCGGCTGCATCGGTTTCTCTCGGCGGAGGTTGGGCGGCCAGGGGACCACGGTTCGTAACAGTTAATGATGTGGAAACCACTTGGAGGATCACCGCAACAACTCGTAACTGGTTAGTAACTGGGGTAACTGAGCTATTTGTAAATGGGATAAGCCACGAAATGGGGACTTACCAGGGTGATTAATCGGTGATTAACCACTTACGATTCCCTCCAAGCAGGGTTACACCGTCCAGGCTGACGGTTGAAGGTCTCAAAATGGTGGGACGCAGCCAATTTCCTTGCATTTTTCAGAGAGGAAATGCGGATTTTAACCCTGGGATTATGGTGTTCCAAGTATTGAAGACAGACCAATCTTGTTGAGGGAAAAATGCCTGGAGCAACTGACGGGACCCCGTTATTTGTTTTTATCCTCAATCAGTCACAAAGACCATTTACCGTGGGACAAAGTCTTGTAACTCTTGTACGCATATCCTTTGAACTGCAGACATGAGGATGCACTTGCCTCATTTCAAGATGTTCTCATCTACCTTAAATCGCCGTACCCTCTGCAGGAACACCCTCTTTTGCTGTGGCACTGGCAAGGCCGGGCTGGGTCAACAATGTGCCCAAGAAAATGGATGCTCAGCACGGCTCAAACCACCAGTCTATTTCTGGTTCATAGGGTTTATTATGTTTTAAGATCTGTTACTATCTTTTGATTTGCCCAATGCCGGGTGTGGTTTGATAACATATTGACCGAATTCCCCACATTTTGAGCTAAAATTTCCATGATTGTGGGTTGAATGCCAATTTGTGTGGCTCCATTGCCCAATTGTGGGTTAAACACATGTTTTGCCGAATTCCTGAGGTTCCAATTGATTAAATCCCCGCGTTCGGTCACCAAATCCCCAGATGTGTCGATTTACTGTAGCGTGCCCATGTTTGTTACTTGATTTTTATTGAGACTTTCAGGTTGGTGAGTTGCTCGTTTTTCAGCCAGAACCAAAAATTAGTTCAGCCAGAACCAATAATGAGTTCAGCCAGAACCAATGATTAGTTCAGCCAGAACCAATTGGTTCACTGGTCAATGTGCCAGAAAAAAAAAAGGTCCGGATACATTTACGGATTGGGACCTCCCATGTCATCCTTCCGCACTCGCTGCAGGCCAAGTCGGCGCAGGAGGAGGCAGTTGGATTTGAGTTGAAACCATTTTCTATCTGATCTTGGATGATCTTGGGTGGTCTTGATTGTGCATTTGGTGGCTAATAAGTATTAATTACCTTATATAGAGGTAAACCCCAGCTACACGTAGACCTCTATGTACATGCGTGGCTGATTTGCCACTTCCAAACCGGGATGCACATTGAATGGCAAACAGCGGAATCGACGACTTGATGACAATGGTTGGGATCCATGGCCTCCAAAGATGGATGAAGATGGGATGATGGTCCCAATTGACCCCATCCTATGTTGGGAATGGCCTGAAAACACGAATTGTGTTTGGAAATCCATAGAAATCCACTTACCAAAGCTACTCAGTTCTCTTCGGGCTATGGGCCCCCACAGATTCCAAGATTGTTGAGGACACACAGGATCTCATGATATCCTACGTTCGCCCCCTGGGGAGGCTTGTGTATGAGGTGTGTGCAGCGGCAGTTTAGGCGTCCCGGCGCGGTCGTTTTTTGGAGACCTCGCAACAACCTCACCTTTAAGAAAGATGATTTGGGAATGATGTTAGTTATATTATAATTATATTATGTTATATTTGATTATTGCAACTATAGTTATAGTTTCAGCATTCACTCAGATGTGTATTTGACATTATTTGACCATTGTGCAGATCGAACAACGATCGATCCGTTTGCATACAATAGATGCTATGTTGATTTACATGGACAAGTTCACAGGGACAAACCCCCAAGAAGGGACCCTAAAGGAATTCCATGGGCTGCTGCAGGTTTTGCTCATAGTTTGGTTCTGCGGATAGAGCTGGTCTATCTTACAGACTCAAGTGAAGTTCAAGGCAATTGCACATTAGAAAAACACTTCATGACAGTTCATCTCCCAGAAGTGGTTGAATGGAGATTTTGCAGGAAACCTCTATATTTGGGTCAAAGCCATGGTATCCTACAATTTTTCTCTTAACCCAATCCGTTGATTAGTGGTATACCCACATATTCCATCAAAACATCCATGATGTTCCCATATGTTGATAAACTCTCAGGGGGTCAGTAGTTGCCAGCAGTAGGTCCAGAAGGATTGGCGCTGCTGGCACCTCAGTCGATGCAGTGACACCGAGAGGATTACCCCGTTTTTAGCTTTGAAAGTCTTCCAACCCGAATGGCAGGGTCTTTTTTGGTTGGAGCGCGGTGTACTTGAAGAGACATGTATGTATGCATGTATTATGTATATATACTGCTTATATAAAGATATTATATACATATATATATATATGTATATTTACATGTACATAATTATATATACATTATTACACATATATATGTATATTCACTTCAAATACAGAAACGTATATACTGATTTTTTGAGAAGTTGTGAGCTACAGACTGGAGGTAGTGAAACCAATGGTATTTCCACTTGATCCTCACTTAATCCTCATTCTGGAACCTCGCAAAATCCACATTCCTCATTTAATCCTCATTCTAGAACCTCGCAAAATCCACATTCCTCATTTAATCCTCATTCTGGAACCTCCTAAAATCTCCATTCCTCCTCATTTGAGGAGAAAAGGATGATTTTTCGAGGATTTGGCCTGTGACTGGCAGAAATTCTGATAATACTGACTATAAACTGGCGAATCAGCACAGAACCTATTTTGCAAAGTCTCAGAGGCAGGATATCTTGAGAAATATCATGAAATGTCTGTCAAAAATCACCAACACCGTGGAGCTTCAAGGTGAGCGGCTTTAATGTGGTGCATGATATTCAAAACACAGTTTCTTGCCTGCATTTGCGTCTCTGCACTTGTTCATAGATGTATGATGTGTTGGCCTTATTTTTGTTGCTTTGATCATGAGTTTCCCAGTTTCCCCATGAAAATCGTCATGATTTGGAGTACAATCGGCATTTGCCTGGCTACCACCAGAGAATAGCATTGTGGAACATTACTGGGTTCCATGGTAAGTTTGAGAATGAGAATGAAGTACGGATTCCAGCCCATTCGCTCCTACCTTCGAACCCATCTAGTATGATGAATAAGAATTGAATAAAAAAAGCAAGACAAATCCAATCAATTCGATTATCCACTTTGAAAAGGAGTATCCAATTGGAAGATCGCATAAAGTAAATTGAATTGAATGAAATTCCCAGCACTTTGCGAAGGTCCTGCCGCCGAAATCGATGTTGTTTCCTGGGCGACGGGCTGTGTGACTTGCCGCCAATTGAGCCCAGTCCTTCACTATGACTCTGCTTGAATTGTAACGACATCACCACACCGTCACCAGAGATTTCGATAATTTTCGATATATTTCTTAGTAATGGGAATCATTCCCAACTTACTTCAGGTTGGTCAATTATTCTAATTCAGCCAGAATGATTACCATGTCACTACAAACACATCAAACACGACCTTCCAAATCGATTTTTTGGGGGATATACTATTTCTTTTCCAGACAGTATCGGCACAGATCCTCTTTGCCTTCTCTGAAGACTTTGATTTCCACCATGTCCTTTTGTGGTGGGTTTTCAAACGTCTTCTCTGAAATTTTGAAATGGTGAATCCTCCAATACAAAGATGATGCTCGCAAAGGAAGTATTGCTAAAATTCTGGTGTAGGTCAAAGTTGTTGATATTTCATGTAGGTTTATGTATACATGTATATATATATATATATTTATGATTGTGGAGCCCAAAACCAGTGGCTTGATGGTGTTCCAAATAAAGATCCTCATTCTTGGATATGTTTGTTCCCCATGGCTTTAGAAACCCCCATTTTTTGAGGTGCCGCTGTGAATCATTAACAATTCCGGCCTCACTCATCTTGAGGAGATGCATGGAATCACAACGGCAGCACCTCATCAGCATTGGGCTTGCCATGTTTTCAGTGGCAGGGACTCACAACTGGGAGTCTACCATGTCTATATCAAAATCGGCGTCCTAAGCATATATCATATGTAATGAATATAGATGTATAATGATGTATATGTATGTATATATATATATATATGTGTGTGATTATGTGTGTGTGTGTTTGTACTTGTTTTTTCTCATACAATATGTATCAGTATGTCAAGTTCCTAGAATTGCTGCTACCATCAATCCTTTCCTCTCTCCGGAAATTTCCTGCAGCAGTTCTCCATAGTTCTCAGCTCAGGCCATTGATCACGTGGAACCCTGAAAGGTAATTGATCTTCGGCCGGGGGCCAAGCACCGAAACCATTGGAATTGTAGGCCTTGGGTAGTTGGAAGAGCACCATACACCATAGAAAAACACGAAAATTCCAGATCACCAGTTTGAGTGTTGCGCAAGATTCCTTTCTGATGATGATGGATGCATTGATAGTTGCAAGATGTCTCAGAATCCCTCTTTCATGTTAAATCCCCTCTGTGAGCCCTAGTTTAGTATTGTCTTTGTCCATCTTGCGGGCCCCTGTGGGGTATGTTCATGCCTCGCGAAGTTCCATCTCCAGGTCTGCACACTACGAAGGCTGATTTGGGCAACACACCAGGAACCAGCAAGCTGAGTGCGGCTGTGGTGCTGTCGTGGCTGACGACGGACTCTCTCTTCCTGTACAGTCAAAGTCGGGTCCACCGTTACGTCGCAGTTGTATAGTTACGCCCCAAATTTCAAGGCCTATCGTAATGAGGGACATTCTGAAATGGCTGAAGCAAAAAAAGTGTTTATAATATGTTTGAAAGCTTTTGGAGTTGCTGGGCTGCCATTTCTTTCTGCAGGTTTTTGGTCCAGCTGCCAGATGTGTTTTTGAGTATGTCCCTCAAATCCTTGGTTCATAATTTTAACGATTTGAATACTGTGACACGCTTGGCTCACATTTGCCGATCTTTGGTCTTGAAAAATGCTTTAAAATGATTTTGACCAGTCGAAGAAACGAAATCTCCAAGGCACTCTAATCAAAGTCCTGCTTTATCAGGAGTGAGAGTATTCTTTGGAAAGATCATTCGGCAAGTGCTTAGTCCTCAAAGGGGCGTGATTCCCAGGTTTCTACGAAAACAAGCTTCGCCCTTCATGTTTCAGTTCCAATACACAGCATCAGTTCTCAGTTCCACAGTCAATAGTCATAAGAGTGAAGCAAAACTTGAAGAAAGTTGATAAAGTCACTTGTGCCTTGTTCTCTATTTTCCACGCCACCAGAGTCATCCTTTCCAACCAGGCGCTTTGCCCGTTGCACACCGGCGCGGAATCCCCTGGTGTGGGTGTAGAGGAACCCCCTTGGTTGGCCATTGGTTTTTGCATCGGCTCCTCATTGCAGATTCGCACTGAGAGGAGGCCAAATTCTACAAATCCCTCGGCACTTGGCCTCCGGTGCCATTGGGCCATTGGAATTTTCAGCAGTCCCAAACGGATCTGGATCCACACTCAAGACGGACGTTTTTAGACCCTGTAACGCACGGTTTTAAGCCATGCTTATCATGTTTTATCTGTTTATACATCTCTTAGGACAAGTATCACCCATCCATTTCTAACCATTTCTGTGCAAACCTGGGTTGGGTATCATCCCAAACTTCTTCAAAGAGCATCTGTGAATGGATCGGTTTAAGCGAAAAATCCCAGAAACTGCTGTATTTTCAAGATTTTCAAGACCCCCAAATAGAAGGGGTCTGCTGTTAATCTTCCCCTCAAACCAAGTCTGGGAGTCTAAGATTCGCCACGTTGGGCAGTGGCACCACGGGTTTTTTGCCGATGGGACTTGTCACCGAAAACCTGCGACTCCGCTCGCAGGTCCGCCGGGACAGCGGAACAAAAGTGGCGTCGCCTTTGGTGATTTACACAGGCGTTGTCCAAAAAAGGGATGGAAGCAACATGAAGCAACAAACAAGCGATTGATTTGAAATGTCAAAGTGAAATCGAAGACCATGATGAGTATATAAATTTAAATAGATATAAATAGATATAAATAGATATAAATCCGATCCTGTTAATCCCGCACTGTTCATGCAAGATTCGGACTCCAAGTCCGACCAGCTTGGCTCACAGCCCGGCGTGGTTTTTCTCCACCGCGATGAGTTTCACAAGGCACAGGAACGTCCTAGTGGGCGCGCATGGAGCTTGACGATGCAACAGGTACGGAAGGGGTTAAGGTCACACGGTGCCATATCCAATGGTTGAATTGCTGTTCAAGAGTCAGGGAGTCGCGGAAACACCCTTGTGAAAAGTGCAGAGATTTGTTGCGACCTGTGTGGTTTTTATCTCTTCTTTTGAACCAAAACAAGGCGTCTCGAGAAAGGGAGTTTGCCTGAGTAGAGGTGGTGCCATGTCATACTCTGAAGAGAATCGACAAGGACTTGTTGTACTTGTAACGGGTTAGTTTCATTCGGCACGCTCCACCACATTTCCAAATTCGTTATAGATGTTCGAAGTTTCTGAAGAGCATTGCAGACGTTGAAGGTACATATACAAAAGTGTTTGACTTTTGATTGACCAGCAGAAGTTGAATGCATTTCTTTCCATGTGGGTATGGGTCAAGATGTTCAACACGATGTATCCATATATGTATCCTACATATGTATATAAATATACATATACGTTACATACCTATATTATATATATACACCTATATCATATACGTTACATACCTATATATACTACGTACATTATAATATACTATATATAATACATGACTTATACTCTGGATGTACACCTTTATATACACATATATATACCTTGAATGTATGTATGTATGTAATGTAATGTAATGTAATGTAATGTAATGTAATGTAATGTAATGCAATGCAATGCAATGCAATGCAATGCAATGCAATGTAATGTAATGTAATGTAATGTAATGTAATGTAATGTATGCATGTATGTATGTATGTATGTGTATGTATGTATGTATTATTAAGACATGTTGCCGACAAAACTGCCCGCAGAGATCTGGACGTTTCTTGGGGTCCAGCCATGGCCCTGCAGGTCTGGGCTTGGGCTTCCACAAAGTTGGAAGGAGCGGTGGGCAGCGGCCTAGGGGTGTAGGTGTTGTTGTTGTTGGTAAATTGACATAACTATGGACCAATGGAAGATCACCGTTCTTTAAAGGTAAATCAACCATAAATGGCCATTTTCAATAGCTTTGTTAATTTACCAGAGGGTATCAGATGTACTGATAGGATCTGATTTTATGAGTGACCTCAAAATCAGAAAATTACTTTTCTTTGAGTGATCCCCACCCACCATGAGACTTTATTTGGCATATAGTGTGATACAGATTTTGACATTCTTTCTGGCAAACCTTTCTGGCAGGGAAGAGGAGGAGNCCCCACCCACCATGAGACTTTATTTGGCATATAGTGTGATACAGATTTTGACATTCTTTCTGGCAAACCTTTCTGGCAGGGAAGAGGAGGAGAGGACAATTCTGATGAAATCTAGAGACCTTCGGTCTAGATTTCATCAGAGTTGTCCTCTCCTCCTCTTCCTCTTGGCATTCTATCTGACATTTTCTCTGACATATGCTCTGACATTCTTTCTGGCATTCTAGCTGGCATTCTTTCTCGCATTCTATCTGACATTCTTTCTGGCATTCTTTCTGGCATCCTCTCTGGCATTCTATATGACATTCTATCTNTCTAGCTGGCATTCTTTCTCGCATTCTATCTGACATTCTTTCTGGCATTCTTTCTGGCATCCTCTCTGGCATTCTATATGACATTCTATCTGGCATTCTATCTGGCTTTCTATCTGGCATTCTTTCTGGCATTCTTTCTGGCATTCTATCTGACACTCTTTCTGGCATTCTATCTGACATTCTTTCTGGCATTCTATCTGGCATTCTATCTGGCATNTCTTTCTGGCATTCTATCTGACATTCTTTCTGGCATTCTATCTGGCATTCTATCTGGCATTCTTTCTGGCATTCTATCTGGCATTCTATCTGGCATTCTATCTGGCATTCTATTTGGCATTCTATCTGGCATTCTTTCTGGCATTCTATCTGGTATTCTTTCTGGCATGTATTCTGACATTCTTTCTGGCATTGTATCTGGCATTCTAGCTGGCATTCTTTCTCGCATTCTATCTGACATTCTTTCTGGCATTCTTTCTGGCATCCTCTCTGGCATTCTATATGACATTCTATCTNTCTAGCTGGCATTCTTTCTCGCATTCTATCTGACATTCTTTCTGGCATTCTTTCTGGCATCCTCTCTGGCATTCTATATGACATTCTATCTGGCATTCTTTCTGGCAGTGAATCTGGCATGTATGTATACAGGTTGAAGTCCGGCAGTGCCCACTGCGATCTGGAGCTCGCGACTGAAGTCCGGCAGTGCCCACTGGGATCTGGCAGTCGCGACTGAAGTCCGGCAGTGCCCACTGCGATCTGGAGCTCGCGGCTGAAGTCCGGCAGTGCCCACTGGGATCTGGCAGTCGCGACTGAAGTCCGGCAGTGCCCACTGGGATCTGGAGCTCACGGTTGAAGTCCGGCAGTGCCCACTGGGATCTGGAGCTCGCGGTTGAAGTCCGGCAGTGCCCGCTCGGAGCTGAAGTCCGGCAGTGCCCACCGGGATCTGGAGCTGGCGAGGAGGCGGCGGAGGTGGGAGTGGCGGCGGGCCCGGGCGATGGACTTTGACAAAATCTAGTGACCCTCACCTGGCAGGTGGGGAAAAAAACATGAAATATAAGTGGAGGATTAAAGAATTCAAATACACGACACTTGACCGAAGTTTGTGGGTCACAAAAGGTACCCCATGTTTGATGGGATGTTTGAGCCATAGCCATTTGCAGCTGTAGAAACTTGTCTTGTGAGTGGAAGGATATTGAAGCTGGTTGCATTTGTTTGAAGCTTGTGACTGTTCGGTAGTTTGGCACGGTGAAATTTCGTGCAAAGGAGCTATGAAATCACAGAAAATTCGCTTTGACAAGGTACTAGTGAAAGGGCATGAAAGAGCAAAGCGGAAGTACAAGCAGCTGGCTCATTGGTGTTTCTTCCTTGACACGATTGACACAAGTGGCGATTTTTCTTGGGGATGGTTCAACCAGCACCGATTTATCAAATTTGCCGGTTTGAACTGCCAAATGTCCACCTGATGTTTTTGGAAAGGAGTCTTCCTGTCCAAAACTCAGGGCGGCATTGCTGCCTCAATCAAGGGAGCTGTGTATTTGGGGATCCTCATATTTTGGATACGGTGACGCCACATTTCCATCCACAAATCAGATGTGGTGTGTTTTTCCGACTTGCGATGATGCCTTCAATGCGAAGAACCTGTTTCAGTCGTGCCACATTCCTAGCGATATGCCCAAATGAATGAAGCTCCTACTTCCCACAATGTTTGGATAGCATCTGGATAGCATCTTCAACATGTAGCCCACTGTGTTGAAGCCGCCATGACATCCTCCGGATTGCCTAGGCCAGACGCTTGTTGTTGCAGTCCAGGCAAAGGTGAGCCGGACGAGTGCGACTGGACGCCAAGCTCAACAGAAATTTGGATGAGTTGGAAGGACCTCACCACATCAGTCTAGATGATAGATAGTAACTTGGTAAGGGGCACTATGTCCAATATGATCTTATTTTTAGCTTGCTGAACCATTATAATTGTTTTTAATCCCTTAGAAATGACGGTGTGAATTGGCGAAATTGTCCCCAAGATGAAGCGCCGGATTCGAGTTTGGGAACGAGATCGTCATTCAAGCGCCGGATAGAAGAAGAGTCGACGCACTAAAATTTAATCGCGCATACCGTCGCCATACAGAAAGGGCATCAAAGCCTGATGAGTACCCTGGTTTGAACAATCAAAATGGCAAGCAGATGCAAACGGCTGTTTCATACCCAAAAAATACTGCGAAGCTGATGATGCAGAAGGCTTCAGGTCCAGAAGCTCCTACCTTTTGCAGATTGACCAAAGCCGGCATCAACCGTGTCTTCAAGAGCTTACTGGTGAACCGTTTTCAAAGGCTACTGTAAAAAAACCCACTTGATGCACAGTTGCAAACTCATCATGATGGTTGGTGTCAGACCGAGCCCCGTGGCTTTAAAATGCGATCTTGTTACAGGTCCTGAACTCGGAGGAAAATACGGAGATCTTGTGCTGGCCTGAGATCTGGAACTTTCTCTGGGGGAGCACCAAAGGGCAATGGGAAATCCCTTATTTTTTGGCCATCTAAACGGGAAAAACACCGAACTTCCTGGGGCACAATCCATTGCAATGGTTGATTACCCGAGGGTATGTTCCAAAACAACAACAACAACAACAACAACAACAACAACAACAACAACAACAACAACAACAACAACAACAACAACAACAACCACAACCACAACCACAACCACAAAACAACAATCGCAACAACCACAACCACAACACCAACAACCAACAACACCAACAACCAACCACAAACCACAAACCACACACCACACACCACACACCACATCTTACAGCTCACAACTCACAACCCACAACCCACAACCCACAACCCGGAACCCACAACGCACAACGCACAACGCACACGCAGCAGCAACGACAATGACAACGACAAGGACAACAGAACTCCAACATTAGTTCAGAACCTCATGCCCTCATTCCTTTCAAACATTGGGGTAGTTAAGGATGGCACCTTTTCCGGGAAAGGTTTCCATCTTGGTAAGATCTTGCTGAATTATGCTGAATTGAGATGATTGAAAGGCTCCAAAACGGAAATGGCGGGAATATGGGTCCCCCAAATTATGGCCAACTGGGAAAACGTTGTCCTACAGAACCACTGGGTTTGGCGTTTTTCCCACCAGTGTTGGACAAATTCAAATTTACAACTGTCCCCTATGACGATCCCCTATGTTTTTGCGATCAGGATACCCCGAAATTATCCTAGATTTACTGGAGTTGTTTTTTTTGCTGGAGATGGGTTGCTACCACTGGTTCACCTATCTTCGACATTCACACACCTTCCCTGATGTTCCCTTCTCTGTTTGTCCCAAGCCGGGCCCGTCATCTCCCATGAACCATGAAAATAAGTACTTCCAATACTCCAAGTTCGAGGTGGACCCAGTGGTGAAGGGAAGCTTAATGCCACTTTTTTTTTTTCGCCATGCTCATGGAGATTTGTTTTGGCCCGGTCTAGAAATATAATGAAATATAGATTGCTCAGCTAAACAAGAGTTTGTTTTGGGAGTTGACAACAAAAAAATGTATCTGAGATTATCCTTGGTGTTGGTGAAATCAAGCTGAATCCACCTTGCAGGTGGTCTTGACAGACTGGGATACCACAGAGCGCGTTGGGGGACTCGAGAGTTGTGGCATTTGACAATGAAAAAGCACCAGTAGGGTATCCAGTCATAGGTGAATCTTCACATGTTTTCACATACAATATAAGTCAGTATAACAAACTACAACTATGGAAGCTATGGCCCATTCAGTTCGATGATTTACCCATAGAGAATGGTGGTTTCCTTCAGCTATAATAGATTACCAGATGGTGATTTGTAAATCTCAAACAGTTTCAACGCAGAGATAGAGTGTTTTTCTTTAGCCCGGTTGGTTTGACCAGTGGGTGAGCAGCAGGAGCTCCGGGTAAAATCTGCACTCAGGATTGCCCTGGATTCAACGACGTACCAAGGCAGGAGATCAACACGGGATTGTTCAAAATAAATGAGGTGGTTTTGAACAACGCGGGGCCCCAAAAATCATCTATCATAAATCGCAGATTTGAGGCAAGAAAACCATTGGTCTGAATGAGTCCCCATGTTCAAGAAGCAACCATATTGCTATATTGCCATCGAATATTCGCCATCTAATTTTCCCACGCCCAGGCTGGCTGATGATGGCGGAGCTCCACGACAAGCTTGGCAGGTGGAGAGCGCCCGCGGCAGATTTCTTCATCCAATACAATCTCTTCCGAATATCACAATATTTAATATGTGGAATCGAATACTGTATACAGATTAGATATGTATGCTGTATGTGTATATATATATATATCATGATATTTGCTTGTATATCATTATATTCTATGATATATTATGATATATTATGATCTATTATGATATATTCATGAACCAAACCCAATATTTAAAAAAAAAAAAAACTGATTTGGTATTGTTATTATGAATTCCTGCAATATATTCATGTTTGGGGGGCCAGTCATGCGGGGTGTGGAAAAACAAGTTGGGCAAAAGGATGAATTGGTTATGGGTGTCAACACTTGTTTCTTTTCAACAATATTTGTGATGATTCGAACATGCGTGGCACGGGTTGAAACTTTGCTTTAGCCCGGTTAATGCTTTCGAGGAGCATGTCGTCCTTTGTTGATAGTTTCCCCCCAATACATATGGCTAAAAGTCAGTTTCACGTTTGAACCATTGCTTGGCTGGATATTTGTTTATGTTCAGTCAGTCATATTTGAGAAAACGATCTCAACTGACCTATCGTATATTTCTGGGATGGGTTGAAACCAGCAATCGTAGAAAGTTTGGACCACCCGTTTCTGATAAGATTGGGGCTAGTTGATGGTTTGGGGGTTGCCTTTGAACAACTTTGAATATCTTTGATCCGTGGGAAATTCAATTCTGAGGCATCAATTCTGGATTGCCATCCCAAGAGCCAGTGGTTTCCTCGATCTCAGAGAGCCAGGTCCGTCAAGACATGGAAGATCCTTTGGCTGCTGAGGAGGTGAGGGGGTCCATACCCCTTCAAGGATGGTTTCACCGTATTTAACCGACTGAAATCGACCATGAACATGCATGCGCTGATATCGCTGATGGATGTTGGGCCTACTTAGCCTACTTGTGGAGCAAACGCATTCTTCAGCGATGATGCATGAGCCTCCAGAGTTTGGTCGGTTTGAGCCTTATGAAGCTCTGTATAGCTGTTGCAGGTGGATCAGCTGAACCTATCATCAAGTGTTTATATTGAATCATATCCCGTTTCTCATTTTCTGTTCTGATCTTACTGCTCTTGATGGTCAAACATTACGTTTTCTGTTTTATATTCTATGCAAATCATACTGTATCCCATTTTCTATACCATGCATAAGCTTCAACCGCTGTTTGTGTCGGCCCCCACTTGCCCTTGCCCCACTGTGCTCCAGGTAGTACACCTGAGAGAGCAGATGAAGCACTTCGTGCAAGAGATGGTGGGTTCGCTGAGTTGTTTCTCCAGGTTGTTGGCCCCCAATCCATAGGTTTTCGGGTGGATTTAGTGTTCTATTAAGGGTGGACAAACATTGCTTTTTGCCCACCTGCCAGGTGAGGATTTTAACATATTTTAACATATTTTAACATATTTTAACAAAGGTGCAAATCCTTCCTTCTGCTTCTCCTTCTCCTCCTTCTTCGTCTCCTCTTCGTTGTCTTCTTCTTCCTCTGCCAGCTCGTCGGGACTGTGGCCATGAACGGATCTGAGCCATATCGCGGGCTCCAGATGCAGCGGGCCACGCCTGGACCCGAACGCCATAGCGCCAGCTCCGGATGCAGCTGGGCACGCCTGACCCGAACACATGCCATACAGAATGCCAGACAGAATGTCAAAATATATGTCAGATAAAATGCCAGAAAAATTGTCAGAGTACATGTCAGATAGAATGTCAGAATGCATGTCAGATAGAATGCCATACAAAATGCCAGGTACGATGCCAGAAGGATGCCGGGAATTCCAGAATTGATGCCAGAGAGAATGTCAAAATAGATTCCAGATAGAATGCCAGAGAATGTCCGAAGATATGCCAGAAAGTATGTCAGATAGAATGTCAGAGGCTATGCTAGAAAGAATGTCAGATAGGATGGCACTGTATACGGAGTAGGTTGGCCGAGAGGATTCGATTCATCATGAATGCAATTGAAAAATGCTTTTTACTGAGGGAAGATGAGGATTTTTCATCTTTGTTCTTTGGCATCAACATGTTGATATTTAAGAGCACTTTTTTTATCCGTCGAAGTTGAATTACATGACACACCATCATGGCATTTCATCTGTAGGTGTTGTTCCTTTCCCCATTGGAATTACGAGATACACTTTTTATTTCTTTTAAAAAAAGCTTTCAGAAATATTTGGAAATACTGTGTTTCCGCAGGTACTCTTACGTCATGTCAATTTTGAATGGTATTTGCCAGGTTTTTAGCAAACAGCATCAGTGATGAAGCCAGGTGAGTCAGCGATTTTTTTTCCTCAACCTTCCCACGGAACTTCTTTGAAGACCAAAACGGGGCTGCGGCAACTCTTCATTGCCAACTGCCGAAAACGAGCTAGTGCTTCTACAACACTTTCCAAGCTGGGTTGCTTGTTTAAGAACATTTCGGTTCTGGATTGAAACTGGGAAAGCAATGCATAAAGTCAACAGAAGACAAATCAATCTATAGACATATGGACATATGTGTTACATTTTTCTACACATATCATTGTGATATAATCATACAATTAATCGAAATATATGTCCACAATTGTCTACATATATAGTATATGTCCCACCCCACGTAGCTCCAACGTAGCAACCATCTTCAACGCAAGTTGCATGGACGTTATGGCCCCACCCCATCCCACCCCACCCCATCCCACCCACGTAGCTCCAACGTAGCAACCATCTTCAACGCAAGTTACATGGACGTTGTTGCCCCATCCCACCCCACCCCAACCCCCTGGCTGACCCCTCCCCCTAGGGTATGTTCTTTTTTTTCAAATGGTATGCCAGTAACTATGTCATAATAGTGTGTCAGGATGGGGATCACTCAAAAGTAATTATTGTGGTTCCGAGGTGGTTCAAGGCTACCCCCTTTGCGAGTTGTTTTTTGCTTTTTGGGTAAAGATGAATAACGACATGAATACATTCAGATCTTTCGGAAATTGAATTCAGACCTTTTAGGTCAGAGTCAAAGATTAGGACCCAAAAAATCAAGGAAAAACAACAAACGCCAAAAAACGACTGGCAAACTTTATGGCGGTGGGGTGTTTAATCTGTCCCGGGAAGTTGACATAATTTACTGTCACGGGGGTACAGTAATCTAACCCAATGTGAGCATTATATACCCAATAAATACGGTGGTATACTGGGAATATAGATCAATTGATACCACACCCATCACTTTCATGGGAGGATGATGAACCGTTCAAAATCTGAGTGTTGTTTATCATTTCCAGGTCAAAAAAAGCATAAGGGCTCTGGTTTTGACATGTCTAGGCCATCTCAATGTGTCCAAGCGTAGGGAGTGTTGGGTTTTCTACAAACGTTTGTTGAAACTCCCAAAAATTTGCGGGCTAAGAACTCCGAAAACCCAAACTGGGGTTTGGTAAGAGCCGGCATGTGGTTGGAGAACACAATATGTGCCATTGTCAAATTTTGGGCTTAAATTGCCCAGTTCTTGGGGGACTCCACCCATGCCTTCATGGGGATTTATATACCCAATATGTTTGGATTTCCACTATGGGCATGATCATACTACATTCATACCATGTAACTTGACCATGGCACAGCGGCAGAAATTGGATTCCCTCATCACCTGGGCAACCCCAGGTCGTTGGCCGAGACGTGTGCATCTTGCTGGAGGACAAAGAGAAGGAGACTGGCTGGCAAAGGGCCCAGCCAGTCCCCACAAAGCATGCTGAAGTTTTTTAAAACTTCTCAAAGCACTGCCAGATCTGGTTGGTGCCTTGAAATATTGTTTCATTGCGTTGCAAAGCTGCGTTGCAAAAATCATTTCAATGTTTCATGTATTATTCCACATGTGTCCAGAAACTTGCACCAATCCCAGGTTTTCCATATTTTTTCCCGCTGGATGGCTCAACCACCCAGGTTGAAGCTCACCCCGAACCTCATGGCCTTGCGCCTTGAAGTGGCTGGTGCAAGTCACGAGATCCTTCTGAGGACCCCCCGAAAATGGTGAAGAACATGCTGGGAAATGTCCATGAAAAATAGAGGTGTTATGGGTTATGAGTGGGAAAATCATCTCTTTGATGGAGGTTTTGCACAAGTCATAATTGGAAAAACATTATTTGATGGAGGTTTTTCATGGTTTCAATGCAAAGAATCATCCAACTAAATGGAATAAGAATGGTGATTTTGACCCTGGGAATTTGAGATTTTACTGGACGGTTCACCAACAAAATATGTGGTTAATGGAAATGGAAGGAAACATGGCTGGCTGGGAAATCCCCGAACTCAATACATGGGCATTGAAATTGGAAAATTCTCGATCTAAATGGTGGTTTTACAACAAGCCAGGTTTGACTACCGAAGGGTAATCCTGAATTTGTGACTGGAGGCTCCTTAAATGTTTTCAGAGTCAGAAAACCCTGGCTGCTTGTTCCCTGGCCATCACAAAAAGCCACATGGCCAGAGCGGTACATCAGACTGTAGCTGTTTTTTGGTGAGTGTCTGTCTGTTGCCACACTTTCCACGAGGGTGGTGTTTACCCACAATATCCCTTCAGATTGGTTGGTGCTTTAGCCGACTTTGGGGGGATGATCCCACCCTCACATTTCAGCGAGCTGCTCCAGGGTCCTCTTCAGCAGACATTTGGTCAAAACCCCTGGTGCCCTTCACACCAAAATAGATGGTAAATGGGAAATAAAATCCTGTGATATCACAAGCTTCAACCCATCCCTATTTCTGCAAGTTCTGGCAAGTGTTGATCCAGTGCTAATAGATTCTTTGGTGTCCAATCTATGGCAAAGTTGCCTTATGCAGGGGGTTCTTGGGAATGCCTATTTGGATATCCCGGTTTCAAAGCGTTAAATCACCATGATTTGTACTTGTAACACTTTAAACTGTCCCCCACTTGACAAGGGACACCCCACTTAGGAGTTCCTGACGCTATGGGGCCTCGCTCAACCACTAGTCCTTCGCAGAATTTTGACGGAAGCAAGAATGATAGGAACACCAAACACGTGTTGCCCAAATCGGTGTACATGTAAAATATAGTATATATGGTGTATATGAATAAATATGTATACATAAATATGTATATATAGATATGTATATATATATATATAAACCTCTATAAGTCGGTGTTGTCCTAGTAAATTTGTTCCTTAGGATCCTCAAACCGTCTTGAACCAATCGATTTTGTCGCTTTGTCGCCAGATGTTTGTCTGCAAGTCGTGCCAGGAACATTCGTGACGTGCAAGCTGGAAAGCTTGGCGATGGGCCAGTGCAGCTGGACCCGTGGGAGTTGACCAGCAAAAACGGGAATTGAATATGACAAGCTGGTTGTTGGTTTGATATTGAAAATTGCCATTTATAGTTGATTTTCCCATTAAAAATGGTGATTTACCATAGTTATGTGGCTGTTTACCAGAGGGTAGCTGCTATTCTCCAACCCGGGGCGATGATCCCAGCTGATTGTCTTGATTCGTGTGGGGGATCGATGATGTTTCGGATGAAAACCTCAATCCCAAAGTGGTAAAAGTCAGTATGATCCCATAATTTCTGAAGTCATCCCCGAAGCCTTTAAGAAAAGTAGCGGAACCCAGCAGTCGGCCGTGGTATTGGAATCCGACTACAGTGAGTGAGACCCAGCAGTTCAGACTCTATATTTACTTCTGAATAAGTTGCCCCCCTAAGCCCTATGCTCGCGCAATCATCCGCAAAAAGTCACATGTTGTATCATTCTATCCCATTTGTATGTAAGTGTATGTAAGTGTATGTTAGTTATACCAAGGACGCTGAAAATCCTTATATCACCAGGACGAGCTTTGCACAACTCTGATGCTGAAAGGGGGTCAATGCCTTTCGTCTCAGCCCCAGTTGAAAGTGTTTTTCAGAAACCATGTCAGGTTTCTGTGATATGAATAACTTGTGTTGGCTAATGTCAGACATCTTTCATGTCACGACTACTCTCCGGTACTTTAAAATTGCTAAGGAAAAGCACCGCATTTAATAGGTAAATCATCCACAATGTCCATTTTCCATAATTAGATTGAATTGCCACAGTGTATCTTTTTATCGGGGAATCTGTGTCCCCCACAACCCACATTCGTGTTCTCGGCGGCTACATGAGGTTTCGCTTTTCCAGCTTGGCAGAGCGCAACAACTTCACCAAGTGTGTGAAGGTACGGAGGAAGTGTTCACCGTCCTGGGTTTTTTGGATCGAGGATTATTGCAACCCATATTAGGCAATATTAAGAATAGGAATGATTGCTATACCACAAGATGATTAGATGGTTGGCTAATTCGGATGACCATATAGAACCAGCCAACCATTGGCCAACCATGAGAGCCCGGTTGCTTTCACTTGCTGACATTGCTCGTCTCGGAAATTCAACTCGTTTGGTTAGCTATGTTAGCTTGGGAGCGATTCTTGGCAGCCACTTGTACTCGTTGCACCTTTAGGGCATTGGAGGCTTACACATTCTGCACCACGATATAGACATGATGGCGGATGCTCCACTTTTTTCCAGTCATACAGGACTACAGGACTACCAGCTACTGGATCGTAATGTGAGTGCTTTCTCAATCCGATGATTTCAAAAGCGCTCTGGCGATCCAGAAGACTTTTGGTGCAGTGTAGGTTTGAAAGAGCCCAAGATAAGGATGCTGAAGAGCTTCTTTTGCATGGATGGTGGATAGGACCTGCGCATTTTCAAATGTGTCGTTGGCAGGTGCTAGCCTTGGCATTGGAACAATGAGCTGATCTCCAAAGGTTTGAAGTTGCCACCAGTGCGAGGAAGGATGCCATGTTGAAGTGAGTTTGGGGTAGTTGTGTCGTTTCTCTAGCGTGGAGCCACTGGTGAAAAAAGAACATGTGACCATATCCAGAAGCGTTCAATAAATAAATAAACCCCAATAGACATGACCTGCTTGTCAAATGATTTTAAATCAGCTGTGCATCGTTTTTAAGAAATATGAAGAACAAAATGCTGTATGTAGATTTGTGATGTAAGGTAAGATAACGTAACCTAACGTGTTGTAATGCAATGTTTGTATGATTCAGATTGCAAAAGTATGCTGAAATCATATGGGTAGTTATTTTTAAAAAGTAGGTCTGAAAATGGATACTGTCAAAGGATCTCTTAATCAATTTCAACCAGCTTTCGTGTGTTGGGGCTTGCCAACACAACAAAGTGTCCAGATTCCGGTTCGGCAAGCAAAGTTGCTGGTGAATCTTCATGCGCTGTCTGATTTGTTTCAGGTCTCTCCGCCTCCAATGTACGCACCCACTGGCCCACTGAACATGAGATTCCTTGCGATTCTGAGCGATTCCTTCATGTGCACTTAGCAAAATTTGTTGGTTCTGGACCCAAAGATTGGCATGCAGTTGGGTGTGTCAGAAAATGGGCTGTATGGTATACCCCAAGAATGGCCGGTTAAATGGAAAAAGAAATGAAAATACTGATTAGTAATCACATTTTGAGTACTCCGTGTTCAGGCGAATGCATTGGAAAAGTTATTGATGGAACTTGTTACGATGCAGCAGGTGGTGTTCTATGAATCCTTAGTTCACCGATGTGCTGGATTCTGCTAGATATCTAAGGTATGGCATTTCTAGTCTGCTTCTGAACCATGGAATTTGCTCGAAGCGTTTTGCTACGACATTAGATGTCAGAAAGGCTTGGCCTCCGGATGCTTTTGCTGCTGCTGTTGCCATGATTAGGACGCTTTGCGCTAATGGTAATCGGAACTTAAAGAACTTATTCGCTGCAACCCCTACGTTTGCACACGACCGATCCCACATAGCCTTTGACATGCTTAAATCCCTGCGTAGGGCAATCTCTTTGAATTTTCCAAAACCAAGAACTTAAAACCCTGAAACCGTTTCCCCTAAAACCCTAAATCCTAAAACCTAAAGTCAAAATCGATGCGAATAGCCAGTGTTTTCTTTCATCCTCAGGTGAAAAGTATCTGATATTGTTTGGGTGTGTGCTGTGGGCAAAGGTGAGGGTTGACGACATATTTTACAATCTATATATAAATAGGTGTTTCGAGTAAGAACATATTGACTTTTGAAAAAGGTAATCTAAGTGATAGTTCTTGAAAGAAGAGATAGGTTCTGTAGATATTTGTTTGGAAGTGATGTGATATATGTTGGATATTTGTTCGAATATGATTATTCAATTATTCGGTATTGGTATTTTTTCATTTAAATATGTGATTTGTAAATATATTTGCGTTTGCCTTTGGGGCGGACATTCGCCCAAAGTTTCAGTGGGGATTTAGTTACTTTGGGGTTAGTTAAAGATTTATTTATGGTTGCTTAAGGGCTTACTAGGGCTGGCTTAGGTTTTCTTTAGGGTTGCTTCAGGGTTTTTTCTTGAGTTTAATGTGTGGTGCTATTTGAGATTTTCAGGTTGATTTAGGGTTTGTTCAAGATTGTTTTAGGATTTATTTAAGGTTTAATCAAGGTTGATTTAGGGTTGGTTTGGGGTGGTTAGGGTTTGTTCCGGGTTTTAAATAAGGTTAGGTTATTTTGGAGTTCTTTTAAGTTTCTAGGGTTTGTTGAGGTTTTAGTCAACCTCTCTAAACATAGCAAATTGCATAGAATGTGATTAATTCAGTCATTGTTCAAAAGGTTATTTTGGCACCGGCTTAGGTAAGCACAAGAATGCAATGAGATGCAGGTGTCAATATTTTGTATGCTCGCAGTTTGCAAAAGCACAGGCCGAAACGACACAGGACATTGCAGTCCCGCATGGAATTCCGTAGATTTCAGGCAAGCGTCAACCCCCCAGCGACTTTTTTTTCTTATTAGTTTGAAAAAGATACTTGATTGTTTACTTTTTTCAAAATAAGTAGAGAAACTCCGAGTTGCGGGCGATGTGAAGTCAACTCAACCTCAAGCAGAGTAGAAGAGTAGAGTAGCGTAGAGAAGAGTAGGGAAAAGTGGAGTAGAGTAGAATAGAGTAGGGGACGGCAGATAAGAGTAGTAGAGTCCAGTAGCCAAGAGTAGAGCAGAGTGGAGTAGAGAAGAGGAGAGAAAAGAAGACTAGAGAGTAGAGAAAAGCATAGTAGAGAAAAGTAGAGTAGAGAACTGCGAAGAAAAGGCAAGCAGATTAGAGTAGATTCGAGAAGAGCAGAGTAGAGCAGAGGAGAGCAGAGAAGAGAAGGGAAGGGAAGGGTGGGGAAGGGAGGGGAAGGGAAGGGGGGAGGAGAGGAGAGGAGAGGAGAGTTGAAGTGAGAAGAGGTGAGAAGAGGTGAGACGAAATGAGAAGAGGGGAGAAGAGGCGATAAGAGGAGATAAGAGGTGATAAGAGACGATAAGAGGTGATAAGAGATGAGAAGAGATGAGGAGGTAGAAATGAGAAGAGGGGATATGGTTACAATTGTAATTATGATTATTTGCAATATAATGAAATCTAATATTTTGAAACGAAATAATTTTGCGAATGTGATTTTATTTTATGAATTGACGATAATAAAAATGAAATAAATTGACGATTTTATATTTATTTTAAAAAAATGTAAAGATATAATAATATATTACTACTAATATTACGATTTGGGTACACAAGAGCTGCCGCGCGCAAATCGCCAGGGTCCGAAATCCCCAAATTCCGCCACTTTTTGGGG
>BGPT01000475.1:79561-106098 GCA_003297045.1 Symbiodinium sp. clade C Y103 | reverse complement strand
AACCCAACCCACCAACCCACCAACCCAACCCACCAACCCACCAACCCAACCCCCCAAGTGGTAGTGAACGATAGTCGAAGCACCGGCATGTACACGGGGAATCGAACGACCGTCACAGATTTGCCCAGTGGTACAGCACAGAACTCACATTAGCCCACAATTTCAGATTCCCCAAAAAGCGTCACTTTTTTGGGNGTTGCACTTTTTCGACGTGAATTTGGAAACGAAGGGAAAAATGAGCAAAAGAAGATCTGGGGAGTCTAAAATGGCTTCTGCAGAATTCCCCAAAAAGTGACGGAATTTGGGGATTTCGAACCCTGGCGATTTGCGCGCGGCAGCTCATGTGTACCCAAATCGTAATATTAGTAGTAATTATATTTATCCCCCATTCTTTTAAATATTTGATATTTACCAATATTTTAAAATATATTGTCTTATTATAATTTTATCAAAGGTAATATTTTTCCATACAACCCTTGTGAGCATTAATATGGTTCATATAAAAAATAAATTCAAATAAATTTTATATAAAATTAATAAAATATATATAAAATCCATTCCATTCCAAATTCAAAATATTATTCATTCATCGAATTTTTCAAATTTCCTATAAAAAATATTTATTTCATAAAAGATTAATTTTCCCAAATATTAATATATCTCTTAATCCAAGAATCCAAAAAATAATTTTTAATATAAATCCATATAAAAAATAAACCCCCAAAAAAAATCTTTACCCATAATATATAATATATAAAATATTTAAGGTCCCGGATCTAAAAAAAATATTAAAAGGATATCCCGAATCTTAAAAAGAATATTGTAGTAAAATATATATAATTAAATATAATCATTATTATTTTTTAATATATATTTATAATATTTAATAAATTTAAATATTGATTTTTTCTATAAATATTATATTTCTTTAGATATTTTCCTATATATATATATATATAATAGTCCGAAAATATCCGGAAATATTCTTTTTTCCCAATCTTTCAAATTTGTTCCTCCTTCGGAATGGGCGAGAGGCGCATGTACAGAGCTAAGGCCTTAGAATATCAGACAGAGGCGAACATTGGATGAGATAAGTGGTGGAGGTTTCCTTCCCTGCAAAAAGGAATTGTTTGTTTGGATCATGAAAATATAGTATTGTGATCATTAGTCACACATTCATAATATGATATGATATAATAGTTAAGATTTCAGGCCTTCTCCATTTTCCATCCAAATGCTTAATTACGCCGCTACTCTCAAATGCCGGATTTCAATACTTCAATGCATGCATTCATATTTCCTAACTCGTTCAGATACATTTCCCAAGGTTACAATGCAAATGCGCACAATCAGGAAAAGAACGCGTTTCATGAACCTCTTGCATTCTCAAACACTACTTACTTCAAGAGTTGTGCTGCAAGGTGAATAGAGAGTCAAGTTGTTTTTTAATCAGGTTAAATACGGTTTGCTGGCTTTTACGGACCAACTTGTAGCTGGGGGCACCACCTGGTAGATTGTAGATACTTCGAATGGAAGCATCATCAGCAAACATCTGCAAATACATCAAAGATCATACAACAACATTTAGGAAATCACTTCCAGAACTATATAATTATCTTTAGATATATCATGATATATTCATCCAAGTCAGACCACTGTTTATCTAAGCATCTCACTGCCAAATCATACTAAGATATGCCAAGATCATGGACTACCCCGGAAATGATGCATTTTTTTTGCTCAATCAGAACAGGTGACAGTGCGATACGCCAAAACTATGTTGGATGCTGAGCTCAGGTCCGTGTTTTGGAAAACGACCTTGGCTCAACGCGCAGCGGCATCATCAACTGTCATCAATAGTTGGATTTTCCATGTCCCTGACCCTCCAACTAGCTGCTAGCGATCAATGGGGAGTTAGCAATCCCACTTCTGAATTCTTCTGCAGTTTCTTATTATACTTTGCTATCTAGGTACAAATGACACAAATGAGGTCGAATCAAATTTAGACTGTCATTAGCAACTTCCATAATTTGCATAAACAATATAAGACTGCCCTCCTGCGACTCCTTTACCCCATGCCACATATGACCCAAATCGACATGTCAGGCTGGCGGTGATCAACGAAGCTTGCCGCAGCCATTGTGTCATGACAGCCACCTAAAACCGAATGAAACATGAGCGGAGCCCGGGGAATTGAGAATCTCGAAGGTGGAACGTCAAATCTGAACCAACCGGATTGGTTCAACACGGTCCAACTATGAATGTTACACTAAAACCAATCTAATGATTGATCCCAACCGCCGAAATGCGCAAACACAAAATCAATTACACTGGGAAAAAATGGGAAAAACATGTCTTCCAGTGTTTTTTTTGTGGGTCATGAAAGGCCAAGGCCTCAAAAATGTGTACAATCCGGCAAAAATAAAGCCCTGGTAGCCTGCAAAACATACTGTAGCAATGCTCATGATACTCCACAATATTCATCATTGATCCAAACTCATCACTACATATCACTACATCCACCAGTGAAATCATTGATATACTTATATATATATATATATTATATGTGTATACAGAAGCACGCGTATCATAATATATTTTTTTAATATCATAAATTCTTCTTCACCCTGCATCTTAAGACCTGAGAAATGCCGGGGCCAGCTGGTGCAGCAGCCCCCAGGACAACAGCAAGGCCTGTGTTGAAGTTTTGTGGTGCAGCTAGATTGGAAACTATGAAAAAACGATTGAACAAGTGGTAACTCCTGGGACCATTTGGGAATACTTGGGATATTTTTGGGCCATTTTTGGACAAGGTAGAAGTTGTAGAGGGACAACAACTATCGTACATCTCCATCGTATATACGCGCTATGACTTCACAAGACTTGCACATTTTCCTGCCAGAAAAATCCCAAGAGGGCGTCAGAGCAACAAGTGTGCCAGCCTTATTCATGGTCACCATTGAGGAGCCTTGCTCTTCCTGCCTTACCCTGGCGGCCGAGATTTGGAAGGCAGCAACTGGTTGGTAGGCAATGGTACTAGTCGGAAAAAAACTTGGCATGTCTTGGCTGTTAAGTGTCAAACACCTCGATTGTTTTGGGCAAAGCCATGTGAGACATATGAATCCTTATCTATTGATCTATTTGTCATGATTGTGATATATTGTGATACTTGTGGTTTTTGATAGACAAACTCAACCCTCTCGCCCATTCTCTGGGGAGCTTTGATGAATCACACCCAATGATTCTGCAAATGCACGTGCGCCTAAGAAAATTGTCCAAGGGCTGCCCAGGCAAACGTGTCATTGCCTTGATTGATCATTGCTGGCTGCATGGGCTATGGCGTAATGGACTGTGCTGTCAATTGAGTTCTGACAAGTGAGAAACAGTTGAGGAAAAGGATCCATGTTGTCTTTAGATGTCTCCGGTAAGGATTCATGTGTATATGAATGTTGTCTTTAGATGTCTCCAGTCAGGATTCATGTGTATATGAATGTTGTCTTTAGATGTCTCCAGAAAGGAATCATGTCTATATCCCTGTTGTCTTTAGATGTCTCCAGAAAGGATTCATGTGTATATCCATGTTGCTCCAGTAATTTAGTAAAATTTAGTATTCATCAATATTCTATGTTTATTCAAGTTTATTCCTACATCATCACATTCTTCACAGATTCTTTATGTTTGCATCTGTGGGCTCCGCAGGAAGCCGAAGATGCTCTGNTATTCTATGTTTATTCAAGTTTATTCCTACATCATCACATTCTTCACAGATTCTTTATGTTTGCATCTGTGGGCTCCGCAGGAAGCCGAAGATGCTCTGACATGCTTTCATCAGGCTGTAAAGGTGCAATCAACCAAGCTCCCAGCCAAACGCACACGATACAGGTTGTCTGAGAGTGGCGACATGTCGGAGCCTGGCCAAGNAGGCTGTAAAGGTGCAATCAACCAAGCTCCCAGCCAAACGCACACGATACAGGTTGTCTGAGAGTGGCGACATGTCGGAGCCTGGCCAAGTAACTCAATCGTGCCAATGACCGGCAAAATGTCACATCTTGAATTGTTCTGATGTGATACTATTAAACTTAGAACTCTATTCGATATACTACTACTGTAATCTACTGTAAGGATTCAAATCGGATTCAAGCCCTTTTGACTGATCCCTCCTCTCATGAGTACTCAAGGTATCACAACCGATCACAGCCAGCAAAGGTTGGCGTTCACTTGCTGGATTCCTGCTGCAATCTTACATGCTATACTCTCTATACTAGGATGCTGTCAAAATGGAAGACTCTCACAACAGCGCCGACAGCCTACAAGGACAGGGAGAATAGAGGCCTCGAGCATTTCTGTGGAACGATTGAGCCGGGCAGCTCCTTTCGACCAAAAATATTGCTGGCTTTCTTATCATGGACACACATCTTTTGGGAATGCATATTATATGTCTATGTATATCATTGACGATTCTTATCCAATGGCATTGCGACGCAAATTCTGCTACACGCACTGCAAATTAATTACTGTATAAACTGTGGTGTTGCAGCAGCAGCTGCTTGCTTGAACTTCGTTGATTTTGTCCGCCTTGCTCATCCGAAGATTCAAAGATTTGAAAGCACTGATTGCTATAAGATCGATACTGAGGCAACCACAGAGTCCATCTTGCCTGGCTCCTGCAGTCAAAGCCATGCTGGTGGACATGAGTTTGCCATAAGTTGCCCTTTCTTCATGACATGAAGTCAAGAACAGCAAGAACTCCGCAAGAATAACTCTATGAGTCTATGACTCTGTTGCATGGTTTTGTTGTGATAAATAAACGTCTCTAAAAAAAATAAATACCAACAGTTGTCGGACTTTTCTTTGACCACCTTCGCAGGCATGCGTTTACTTTTTTTAGAATCGATACAGTAAGCAATCATCAACGAATGGCCGCTGCTCTCCTTGCCCTTGAAGGACTCCAAAAGGCTTCCCTCAGAATTCACAGGTCGTGATCAATGCGCGGTTTGAGGCTCAAACCGCGCATTGATCAGGACCTGTGAATTCTGTGAATTGGCTGCAAAGGGTGTGCCGGACCACAGGTTCCATCCTGCCTGGCCAGCGGGCATTGCGCACTGCTCGGCTCTGGAACGACCAGGCGCCACTTGGGAGAGATGAAGCTCCCCCTGGAACAATGACTAATCTTGGATGCCCTATTCCCCAAAATTCACCAAAATTTCGCCAAAAAAAATCACCAACAATTTCCCGAAAATTCATACCATCAAGTTGGCTCAGGGACCCTTGGGTTTCATTTTAGAACCCAAATCTGGTGTCTAAAATGGAAACCCCAAGGGGGATTCTAGAACCCAAAGCCCCGAGTTTTAATTATCAGGGTTCTGAAATGGGTTCTGAAATGGTGCGCCTATCCCCTACAAAAATCATTTAAAAAACTTGTTGAAACCCTGGCATTTCATGGCAAGAAACGATGTGGAAATTTGATCCAGAAAAAAGGCCCAGATGAAACCGATGAAAAAAAACACTGCAAAGAACACCCCATGATATTCCATAGCATTTTTCAATCATTGGTTGCCACAGATGGTCTTGTCATTCCCTACATGCCAAGGCAAGTCTTTGGCCAAAGTCTTTTCTCCTGTCTGCGCATTCCAATCTGCTGAGATCGCCTAATACAAACAGTGAGGGATGACTCTGCCACGTTTCACAACCCTAAGCCCCTTTTTCCGAAGAGTTTAGCTTCGGGTTAATGTCATTTTCCGTCTAAATGTTTGTTTCATTTTCTACTAAATTTCCAACTAATTAAATGTTCAACAAAACGGCAAACTGCGTGCGGTTTGGTTGCAGGAAAAACCAAGGTCAAACCATCACATTGCTAAGCAGTTGCCTGTGGGAATACATCTGTCAATGAAACATTGTGTAATCGTGCAGTTGGTCAAGTTCCCGCAAAAAATGAGGGATACCATCATACTTCAGCAATAATATGGACAAAAACGGGCGGCTTTTTATATTTGAGAATAATTGTGTTTTGGGGAAAGGTTCTGAGATGGTTTCCTTACCTTTGGGTTGGACCCAATTCCATCCAACACTGGTGGACACCATGGTAGAACCAGCAAATTTATCCATATTTGGGGGCCAATACCGACAGAAAGAGGGGGGGTTCTGAAATGGATTCCTTACTGCTGGGGCGGGTCAAGTTTGAGCAGAAGTTGAGGGATACCATGTTAGACCCATCATACTTCATCAATAATATGGACAAAAAAAAGGGGTGGCTTTTTATATTTGAGAATACTTGTGTTTTGGGGAAAGGTTCTGAGATGGTTTCTTTAACTTTGGGTTGGACTCAATTCCATCCAACATTGGTGGACACCATGATAGAACCAGCAAATTTATCCATATTTGGGAGCCAATACCGACAGAAAAGGATGACTGTGCTAAGTTCGACAAGCAGGCTTCTGAGGGGGGTTCTGAAATGGCTTCCTTACTGCTGGGGCGGGTCAAGTTTCAGCAGAAGTTGAGGGATACCATGTTTGACCCATCATACTTCATCAATAATATGGACAAAACGGGGTGGCTTCTTATATTTGAGAATACTTGTGTTTTGGGGACAGGTTCTGAAATGGTTTCCCCCATCTTGGGTTGGGCCAAGTTCCAGCAGAAACCGAGGGATATCATTTTAGATCCACCATACTGCAAGAATGATACAAATAAAGCAAGGTCCTGCCGAAATTATACATGTGAGAAGGGTTACATAATTCTTTTCAAAGGTTCTGAGATAGATAGTTCCTGACCTTTGGGTTGGACCAATTTCTACCTCCCAATTGGCCGCTCACTTCATCTATTGGGCCCCCTCTCTTATCAGAGATGCCGAGCTAGACAATATTTTGCCCAAGCCTTTCGGAAGTAAACAAAAAAACAAATGCATGCAAATCCCCAGCAAATGCACGTGCATTTCCGACAGACACTTGTGACACAACATGCAAAAGCCACTTTATGTGTGCCCCAGGTGACAGCAACAGAAGCAAACATGCAAAAAAAATGGAAAACCTTGCATTACTGCTGTGAATGCAAAGGTAAAGGTACAGCTAACCACCCCAAAACTGAACTGAACCCACAAGTTCCCCCAGTCAGAAATATTCCAACAAGAGCTCAAGAAACAAAGGAACTGGGAATTCGACATGTTTTCTGCAGTACAGCTGTATGTTATCCTTTTGGTTTTTGTGCCAAATGGCATTGGTTCGGCCACATTGTCGCGACATAGGGCAATCGAACCTTATAAATTATCATAAACCATGGTTTCAACAGGAGGATCAACCTGGCAAATTGCTTTCAACCACCGGCTCGCTGGGGATGACGATGCCTGCGCACAACCTGCACTATACATTATCGGATTAGTATTGTACAAGCTTCCAAAGTTCTACAATGGTCCCCGTGTGGAGTTCTAAAATAATCCAAAAAACCATTCTAGGGCCTTTTATATAGGTTTAGCCCTAAGGGCTAGGCATTCTAGAACCTGCCAACCTGAGGGTATGAAAATTTGAAAATTCATCACAAAATTTCCTCAAAAAATCACCCAAAAAAGAAAGACAAAAATCTGCATGGCTACAATTGGCTCCAATCCATTCAGGATTTCACCCCGCCTGGGCTGTCTCCTCTGGCCATGGCTTCCCGACCGCGGCCCAGCCGCGCACCCAGCGTGGTGGTGCTGAAGCCCAGCCAAGTGGAGATATGTGGTTTTTAGGGGTCTGCAAAGGTAGAGAGGTAATCCCCTTTAAATTTATTTATGGCAATGCCCCCCAAAAAAACTTCCGGATGTTTCTTGTTTTTTTCAAATCTGTGTAGGAGTTACTATAGATGCACAACCTTGATTTTGTAGTGGATCTGCCTTTTTGTGGTCCTTAGGATAGCTATGACCTCTTTGTAAAATAGTTGAGGTGTTCAAGCAATGGGGTGTCACACACGAGCATATTGTCGCTATGGACTCCTAGCATGTTCACTACTGCCCAACAGTCAAATGAACCTGAGCTGTAGGGGAGATTACACGGTAAACCCCCACCCGCAGCTACCTCTAAGCCATGGACTTCCATCCATTTCTGGGTGCCAATATACGTAATTACTTGATCCACTTATGCTTAGTGTCCAAGTCTGGGGTTTTTCCCCCTTCTGAAACTTGAAACTAGGTTTGAGCTGCCATATCAAAGGACAAGCAACACAATCATGTGCCTTTTTCCAAATGGACCATCCTTTAATGACCAAAAGGCTAGGAGTGTGGAATCAATAATTCAGGTTCTAAGTGCGAGGTTGAAACAACTCCGTGGTTTAGCGTCAACAGCACTTCCAAGCCTTTTTTTGACCAACTGGTAGGAACAGCATACTGAGATGTGCTATGAGCTTTGCGGAGAGAAATCACAGCCTTCCCGAAGTAGATCGATTTCGCCTCAACTTTGGTTTGTTGGGTGTTTCTGTCTATGTCACATGATACATGGTAAGCCCAACCATGTATTCACTAAGACACTGCACCATGCTAAGTTGTACCAGAAATGGATGGATATACAGTAAATTATCCTTACTTGGAGGTTTAGTGCTGGGTTTCCCGTGATGTTAAAGGAAAAACACACCGGTCAGCGCATCCTGGGTTTCTTGACCGCTCTCTGAAGCTCAAAGCAATCACTGTCTGTATGCGGTCATTTTTCCGTCGATCACTTTGTTGCTTTACCCTGTGCCGTCTGAAAGTCCAACAGTTGGGGCACCTTGTGGTTGCCATGGAAGTCACTTTGGATCATCTTCACGAAATTCCAGCTGGGGAAAAGAAACGCTAAGACTGGCTAAGACTCTAAAAGTAACAAATAATACTATATATAATTTGCAACAACATCACCCATCTTATTGGTTGATCAGTCATGTGGGCTCAATGAGAATTGCGTAATGATTCGTAATGATGCTAAAAACGCGTTCAGAAATATCATGCCGCCGGGGGGAAAAAAAAACAACTTCCGTAAAATGTTGGAATAGTTCCAGACATTTCCAGACAACAAATTACGGTTTTGCACACCCTGTATTCGTCAGCTCCGTTTGGTCCCCGCTAACCCTCTTCGCAGTCAGAACTCTAGAAAGCACAGCAACTTTGTGGTAGCTTAAACCCCCGCCGACAGATGTTGGCCAATTGGCATCATCATATGAAATTCATTGGTGGATTGTTGCTATCCCAGTGTTTGATTGAGACAACGAGGTTCGAAGTTGCAAAGTTCACCTGCGACCAACGGAGCGCTTGGATTGGTCCATAGTAGTCCAATGACAGGGCCCTTGTCAACAAGGTGAAAACGTGAACATTGAGCAACGGCAATCAGATCCCCTCTGGCCTGCCAGTGGCGATTGTGTAAAAGGCTATGCTCCTAAGACCTCCAACAACTGGTAGGATTTTTTCCCATAGATGGAGGTTCAATGGGAAATCATCTGAGTCTGTAGGTGACTTTCCATTGCCATGTTTTATTACCAGAGGTAAGGTTCCCCCAGGAGTCTTTCGAACCGCACTTAGCCCTTGGCCAGTTTTGAAAAAATGGCTCAACAAAAATCGGAATCAAATGTCTTTTCCATCAGCTGGCCATATGTGAGACCTGCATTTGGCGCCATCTCTATGTCTCTACTGCGGTGGAATCCACCGGGGTCATTAACTCTGGCCAGGTCAGTTGGAGCACTGGCCTTGTTTTCTGGCACCTGCCCCATGGTTGCGAAGCCAATTGGCGGTTGAACATGGACCTGGATGATCTTCCGACATGGCTGGTACGTCTGAAGCAGTTGTTGCCAGGGTTGCAACCACAGAAGGGGTGGTAAGATGTGGTAAGCCATGGAGCATCATGCCTTTCATGCCAAATCTCCATCTTGTGGTAATTTCAACCCATCCCAAAGATATGAATCAACTGAGATCAGTCAGCGGTCTCGTTGTAGTGTTCAGGGGGGAAGGTGGGTGCAATTATTGACGCAGCAACCATAGGAGCGAATCAACTGCCGGATGGATCTTCCAAAACGCGCCTCTGTCTCTGACCCACCAATTGCAATGTACCAGCTGTGAGGTCAATATTGGCGGAAAATCTGCAAGTTATGCCGTCAAACTCCAAACCAATCAAACCAAATGTGCAACAAACATCTGATCAAACTAAATGAATACATGAGTGCATCTATCGCTGATGTTCAGCTTCGTTTCGTGGGACTACCATGACTTGGATTCATCAACCTGCATGTTTGGCAAATTTTAAACCTGAAACGACTCTTATTTCCAAAACGCCACTCACAGCTTCAGTGACAGCTTCACTGTTCCTTTTTGTCTATGGGCTTCACTCTGCAGCCATCCGCAGTGGCTGTGGGCACGGCACTGAGACAGGTGAAACAAGATGGAACGTCTCGGAAATGGTGTCATTGAAGAGATCCAGGTGGTGTAGGGGTGGACGGTGGGTCCAAAAACAGTNACGGCACTGAGACAGGTGAAACAAGATGGAACGTCTCGGAAATGGTGTCATTGAAGAGATCCAGGTGGTGTAGGGGTGGACGGTGGGTCCAAAAACAGTACGAAAATCAGGCAGGTCCCTCCACAACCCACCGCTTGGTCCAAATGTTTCAGGCATGTTCGTTTGATTTGACTGTCTCAAATCACAATTGCAAATAATACATTGTCACACGTGACATTCGCTTATTTCCAAAACGCCACTCACAGCTTCAGTGACAGCTTCACTGTTCCTTTTTGTCTATGGGCTTCACTCTGCAGCCATCCGCAGTCCCCATCTTTCCAACTATGGCTGCAGTGAGTTGTTCAAGAACCACCAACGCCTGAATTGAAACATCCTCAAAGCCCAAGCGGATGAGTTGTTGACTGTCACCCCTGGACGGGTCGTCGGCAATGTTGCTGAAGGAACTCACCCTTGCAATCCAACAAACAGTTTTTGTAAACACCTCTTGCTCAGCAAAAATTTGAGAAATTACATCTACTGTGTCATTTTCTGATGCACCGCGTATCAAGCAAAACTTAGTGCCTTCGTTGTCCACGTACAAGAATGACTTTCCGCACTCAAGATCTGGAGTCCACAACATGTATGCAAGAACTGCACATAGTGTTTCCGCCTCAAAGATTATCTGCTTCTTTGACTGCTCGCCCAAGATTAGTCGCTTTTCAGCATCAAGAGCGCAAGAGAAAAATTGCTTCTTCCCTGTTGCAGGGTCCACAAGAACGCCACCCAAACCGCATGGCCAGTCTTTCGAGTCCCTTTCATAACAAGCGTCCGTCACTATCACTGCCTGTGTCCCATTGTCAGCTACAACCCTCCTGGGTTCGTCAGACTCAAGCAGTTGTATGAAAAGTTTCAAGAATGTAGCATCACGGTTCGAAATCTTTGTACGTCTCCTGCAAGCAAAATCCCGCAAGGCACGGGTGCACCTCTTTCCTGTTCTTCCGTAAATCTGTGAATCAGCAAACTGCATACGGCCGCGAAGTTTCTGTGCCTCCGTCTGTGATATCCAGCCCTTCTCAAGGATTCTGTCAATTTCAGCTTTCAGTTCAGAGATTCTTGAAGGTGTATTTGATATTCTGCACACCCCCGATGAGGAGCCAGCAAGATCGAAGATAACACCCAAAGCTTCGCACTCGCAACCAAAAGGCATACATTTTCTGCCCTCTTGTGCAAAGAGCCATCCAAGCAGCTTAAAAAGTGCACAAACTGAAAGATCTGTACTTTTGGCCAAAGGAGGTGTGCTAAACACTATATAATCATCGAAAAAGGATGACCAAGGAAGCAAACATCCCACTGCACCAAGCCACCACACCGCCCTGGCTAGGCGTAGAAAAGAGTGTACGCTGCGAACTGCTCCGAAAGGCAAGACAAGTGCTTGGAACAGTTCCCAACGACACAAAGTAGGGTTGTAAACTCTTATGTAAGCGACACCTCTTCCCTCGGCATTCAACGCAATCTGTCTGTATGCGCTGGACAAATCAAACGTCCGTACCACCAGTTCGCATGAAGTCCCAACAGTCGAAGAAACTCCAAAGAAATGCGCCACTAATGCACATGCCACATCAACAGTGTGTAAAACTGGTGTCTCAGTCACGGTAACTGATTGATTCACAGCAGACTCAGTGAAATCGTCGATTAATCTTACCTTATGTTTCTGCTTTAAGCCAAACCTCTTTGAGATCGGAGCATCCAAGGGCACATCATCAGGATCCAGTGGTCCTCGCAACCAGCCTTTGGTACACTCATCAAGAGTCTGAGCCCAGACCTCTTCGTCAACTTGCGGGTCACCTGAACTTCCGTCTTCTGACAAAATTTTCTGACGCCTAAGCTTGGACTGCAACCTCAAAGATTCACAGGTAACTACAGATGGTGTGAACTTGAAGGGAAGCATGGCTGTGGCTGGTACCTCACCCGTCAGAGAAGACCCGTCTCTCAGTTCTGAAACAACTTCCATATCCGGATACTCATAAAAGGATAACATTTCCTGAAATAACAAAATACGCTTTCCCCTCACCGCACGCTCCACCAGAGGGTCCATGTTTGCACGGAGTTCAGCCTCCTGTTGTTCCAAATCTCTGGCTCTCTTGTTCCACTTCTGAAAGAATTGCAGGCGCCTTTTAGCTACTTCCACATGTCCAAAATGAATCAACTCCTCCACTGTCCTTGCCAATTCACTTGGCAAGGCCTCTGAGACTGCGACAGGATGCGTCACTTGCAACGCCCTCTCCAAGAACTCTTGCGGCTCCCACTGCAAACCGAAAAACAACATCCTATCAAACGTCAAACCCAACTCAGCAAACTCACGCAAGGAAAAACTGATTCGCCAAATATTCAACTCTTCATCCACCCGCTTGACAACATGATCTGAGAAGTCGACTTCTTTCTGTCTACCACTAAGCTTCACGCTCACAGTTTCCCCAAATTTCACTTCGTGAAGCTGTTTCGCAGCAGAGCTAGGCACGGTGGAGGAAGGCCAAACTTGCACATTACCATTGAAGAAAACCACAAATTTAGATTTGAATTGAGGAACCAAAGGTGGCAATTTCAAGGTGGTGGTTTGTTGCAAAGTGGAGGCTTTTGCAACATGCTGAAGCGTTGGCTGACTGTGAAATTGCATGCCTTGCTCCACAAAACATAAAACAAAGGCATGTGCTATTGCGTCACATAGATCCCTTGGGTAATGCACTTCCAGTGAAGTTGCGAAAACTCTTTTGTTGCCAGTGCGCACAACACCCCAAGGGAGATGCTCATGATTTTGAGGACAAACCAACGAAATTGTATGCACATGCTCGAAGTTCGCAGTCAAACGCGTCCACTTTGGCCTCTGTCCACCATAAGCACACGCCTGATGGTCTTGAATAAAATGATATCTGCTGCTGTCACATTCGACCCACCATGTTGTTACCCAAAACAAGGAATTCTTGGGGTTCTCCACCATACACGCCTTTCCAAGTTCTGTACAAAGGTCCATGATCTCTGCTGTAAATTCATACAAGACATTAGCAGCGCTTACACGGAGCATGTCCTGTCCACTGAGGTCAGCAATGCCATTCGGCTCATCTAACGTTCTCAATGGCTTTGGTGCATCTTCTCCAGGCAGTTCTATCTGTCTGGCTGTACTCGCCGTTCCACATGGCGGCGCTAGAAACACTCCTTTCACCGCCGGATGTTTTATCCAAGCTTTCACGGCCAACTGGTCTTCCACCTTCGTCAAATCCATTTGGATGATACTGGCTAAAGCACCTTTCGACCGCAATTTGTCAACGGCTATGGAGTTATCAAAACCACACCTCTTAAAGGCTGCAGTCACACCTGCTGTACCAGCGAAGATTTCGATAATAATCGAGTCCTTCTCGGTGAAACCATCTAAGACATGGAGTCAGTTTGCGGTGTCCTTGGGCATCTCGTCAGCGTGAGCAACACTGAAAGCATGCGTCTTGAAACAGTTGGCTTTGAAACAAACATGACGTCCACGTCTGCAAGCACCTCCAACTGGTGCGTCATTGCACTCACCCAAATTGTAATTAAAGCAGATGGCTCTGCCCTTAGAATCTCTGCCAACTGCACCCTTGATTCCTCTGGGGGCGACACTGGACCCCTGCTGGCCTTTGCCTTTCCCTTTGCCCTTCTTTCCAAAGGACCCAGACTTTCCTTTGTATCCACCTTCAGACTGGTTCTCACGCACCCGCACCGGTGCATAGCTGCTAGAACTGGGCAAAGGTAGAGGAAGAAGATGGAAGGTCACATTGTAGTCCGAAAGAGCTTCCATAAGGGCAGCATCCAATGGTCTACTACCGTCAGGTTGTTGTTTGATATCATCAACATGCTGTGACATATGAACCCACACCTCTCTGTCAGCTCTCAAAATCTGAGACATGCTAGTGGCCTGGTAGTTCGGTGGAGGATCTGCATTCAAGCGGCGCAAGAGCTTGTCAATGTACTTCTCGTGTGCACTGAAAGAGATGAGGCTTGCAAATTCGTACGCTACCGCTCTCCTGCGCATGCACTGTTGCAATTTGTATGAGGTTGTGACGTCCTCGTCTGGCGTTGTCTTGGCCTCCTTCACTGACAGTGTATTGGATTCAATGCGCAGCTTCCTGTCAGTGCGCCCAACTGCTACTTCTGATTCCCTGGAGTTACACTTTGCAGGCTCTATGTAACGCAAGACACGGCTTTCATTTTGGTGGCAACACTCATCTATCAAAGCTTGCGACGGTTCGTTCAAACCTTCTAAGTTCAATCCAGTGAACTGCTGCTTCAGTTGCCGCATCCTTGCATTCCTCTCTGCTTGAGGTAAAGGCCTAGGTGTTGTCGATTCCTGAGGTGATTCAACTGAAGCTTTCAACGTGGATGTAACTACTATTTCTGCCTCAAAATGCAAACGCCTGATGGCTGCCAGAGCTCCTACAGTTGGAGCAACACCTCCATTGACTGTTGTCACCCACCTTTCGAACTTGATCTCTTCGAAATCTTGGCCTGGCCTGCAGATAGAAAACGCCAGGTGCGCCATAGTAGTGACTCCTGCCAACCTAAGGTTGTCCACCAAAGCATCTGGAACTCCATACTCTGCCGCCCTTGCAGTGAAATGGGCTTTGCTGTCAGTCAACGCAGCCATGTTTCCGACGCCGGAAGGAAGTTTAAACAAAACAAAACAATGAAAGCAAGCATGAAATTCATGAAGTTGACACGCCAACCGCACTCAAGCAATTAATCTGGAAAACTTGCACTGAAGTTCCGGACTGATGTCTATCAGCACAGAAAGAAAACAAGCAATGGAGTTGAATCATCAACCACGCACATGAAACTAATTTGAAGAAAACTTGCACTGAAGTTTCAGACTGAAATCTGTCGACGCCATTTGCTGTCACTCTGAGAGCCACACGATGCATGATCACATGCTCAGTCTTTCAAGACCCTTCTCAACACTAAAATCAAATCTGACACTTCCAATGTCAGCTTCTTGAACTTTCAAGTTCAAGTGATGATTTCATCTGGTGAGGACAACCCACCAGAGTGCGTTCTCAGACGCTCAATAAACGATTTGAGATTCAGCTCAAAATGAAAAATCCAAAGCTCACATTGGATTTCAGTTGCAAAACATGTGACAACATGTCATGCAAGTTTCAACTTGAAAAACTCCGCATGTTCAATGCATCACACATTTATTCAAGCAAGTCCCAACTTGCGCGACACTGACATCAGCAACATCTTTTTCTCGCAATGGCTCACAAGTAAGCTATTCTACACATCGAAGCAACGTGAGCACCTGATGCCATTCAATTCGAACACCTTTGAGAAATTGGGCGAAACTCGCCTGCCACACTTGAGAACTCCATCCGTTCTGCAGCAGTGAACCACCAACGAATTGTTGTTGATGTAGAAGTCTGAAGGAGGGTCGAAATTGAAGTGCCGCGGCTCTTCCTCCTCACCTTCTGATTCACTACTGGAGGAGCTCTGAACGCTTGCCTCTTCAGAGGTGTCACTATCTGCCTGCCCACAATCAGCTGGACTGGGTGAGGCGCCAACTGATGCATCATCCGCATTCCAGAGGTTCTCAACATGCTCCCAGCTTCCCAAGGATGAATTTCCAAGGGCTAAAACTTCAGCCTGATCGTCCGCTTTCCGGTCAGCCGCAGGGATTGTCGGTGCAACTTGATGGACCGGGGTAGCTGGCACAGGAGGCATGCCACGACCAAAAGGCGTGACTGGAGCCATGGGTGCCAGGGCGACCGGAGTGATCATACCTGATCTGGTACGGTCTGGATGAAACAATCCAGTCCTCATAGCTGTCAGCATGTTGTCAAGTTCCCGGAGCACAGGAGACAAAAGGTCCCTTGAGTAAACTGCTGTGGCTGATGCCACTGAGCTCACATGTCGTGCAAGCACAGCACGGGTGCTATCTGGCAGGCCATACTTTGAGGACCAACTCAAAATCGTTGATTTCATTGAGTGGGTCGACAGCCTCCTTGTCGTCGTCTTCGGCGCCTTGAGCACACCACGAAGGAATGCAGAACCCTCCTCAGAGGATAATGGTCTAGACGACCACTGGGTGGCAGCATCGTTGAGCGGGGCCCGCATCATCGGTCCATGCTCCTCCAAGGGCAATTCCAAACCAGCTCGTTTACGCAATGCCAGATACTCAACAGCCCAGTTGGACTGATCTACTCCTCGTGCAGGGGCGACAATTGGGAGGAGTCGTGCTTTCATCTCTGCACTCCTCCCCCCCTTGTGCCAACGTGTAGCCACCTCCAAGTACTGCGTATCTGAATCAATAAACAAGTCTGTGACGCATGTCAGATCGCTCCATCTGCACCTTCCATACAGCAAGTGAAGAAAATGCCCACAGAGCAAGCGGTCACCCAAAGCAGCAGATTCATCCATAAGAATGGCATGAAGTTGCAACACTTCATCTAGTCTCAAAAGATCTGCCGGACGCCAGGGTTTCTTTGAAGCCTTTTGTTGTGAAGCCAGCCCCTTCACTCTCAAGCTCTTTTCAGCATCTCCTGAGCCCTCGACACCCAACAAGTACCAAGAGAACCTGAGCGCCTCGATGAAGCTTGTTGCTTTGGTTGGTGCCGCAGAAGTATCTTTGAGCCAGCAAACATACTGCCAAGCTTTGTACTCCGTCACTGGTAACCAATGCTCGTTGAATTTGTCATTGCACCAGTGCTCAAACGCTTGAATGGAGTACAGCCTCCTCATCAAAGTACCAGGGCTCTTTACAGCGAAGACTGCATCCAAAATTTTGAGGGCACACTCAAACACTGTATCTGCAGTTGCTTCCACTGTCACTTTAAGGCCAATGCTGCTGCTGACCAAAGAAAAAGCAAGCAAGCTCCACCAACCTTCAAGTGCCTTCTTACGCTGTAAAGTGCGGTCATCGCTGACTGGCATGTCATCAATCTTCTTGACAACTGACATGAAAACAGCTTGATCTGCAATCGCTGGTTTCACTGAGGCTTTTGCGGTAACATGACCCGTAGCATCAACCTCCAAAGTGACACCTACAAAGTTGCGGCCTCCTGGTTTCAAGGAAGGAACCCTGACAGGTACGATTGGTTCATCACTGAAGAATCGCTTGAGTCTGCCACGCTCCCAAGGGTATTTGAAGACTTTCAAATCTGTACTCTTCAAAGCTTCCCTTTCATAATCATGCGTTTTCTGTCTCTTCAACTGTGACATCAACTCAGCTTGTTCGACCAAATCGTCTACTGCCGCATCCTTGACCTCCAAGTCAATCTCCGGTGCAGGTGTATCGAACTGTGAAAAAGGAAAATCTGCCTGACCTTTCGAATTCATTTCATCCACCTCTTCAGAAAGACAATCACTGTGCTGACTATCCCCAAAAGATGAAGCTGCCTTTTTATCCGCCCATCTCTTACGGAAACCACCCAAGGTCAAAAGAGGCTCCGTACCCTGCTCATCCTTTTCAGCGCAAGTGCTTGTGCTCTGCACAGGAATGGTATTTGTGCTGTCCAACTCGATAGCACTGTGCATCACAATGTCTGCAGTGAAATTCACAAGTGAGCGGGTTTCTGAGTGCAACACGTGTATCAGCACTGACAGGGGCAGATGTAGAGGAAGATGAATCAGTTCCACAAGCAGCGTGACTGTTCTCTCTGTCAAGACGAGTCCTAATGATCTGAGAAGCACTTTCAATCAGCTTCAACAGCTCAACAGTTGAATAATCGGTCAAGTCACTAACTGCTCGGAATCCCATGGCATCCAAAAACAGTACGAAAATCAGGCAGGTCCCTCCACAACCCACCGCTTGGTCCAAATGTTTCAGGCATGTTCGTTTGATTTGACTGTCTCAAATCACAATTGCAAATAATACATTGTCACACGTGACATTCGCTTTATGTTTTGGTTTATCAGCTTGAACATACAGGCCTATGTACTAAAAAAAAAAATATTAAATGTTTTCATTTTTGTATGTATATGGGGATGTATCACAACGAGGGGTGCCCGAACCTTGAAAATTAAACCAAAATTTCAGAATTTCAGGCACCCTCTATTTTGAGACATGCCAAAATAAAAAAAAACTCTGCAAAACATTCAAATTTAAAATTTTAGGTGTTGTCTAAACAAATTTACATTTGGCCACTCCCCCGACCCAAATTTACAGTAAATCACTAAGAAAACTATATTTACAAAGCGTGTAAAATTACCATTTTCCGAAACTCACGGGGGAAGTCCATGAGACTTTTGTTTAGCATGTGAAAAAAATGCCAGTCTGAATCCAAGTTGAATCATTTGCATGAGTGCTGAAATGTAGCAATCTCTCTCTCCATAGCCTTCTCGAAGAGTGTAGCAATACTGACTGGTATCTGACACTAGAATCTTTGCAGTCAGGGGTTGCCACATCGGCCCATGTTTGAAACCACTCTCAAAACACCCTTCATGAAGCGTCATACAGTCCTACCTTTTGTAGATCTGTCGTGCACACTTTCGGTCGTACAGAAATAAGGTAGCATTCAAGGCGGCCTTAAATGCGACCTTATTTCTATAAGGGCGAACGTACCACGCATGCACGCACCAACGTACGCACGCACGTACGCACGCACGTACTAACGTACGCGCGCACGTACACTCGCACGTACGCACGTACGCACGCACGTACGCACGTACAGACGCACGTACGCACGTACGTACGCTCTGCACGTTCGCTCGTACAAGATTTCGGTCGTTCGGTCGGAACAATACTAAAGAAGTATTCGGGACTTCGGTCGTACAGAAAGAAGGTAGCATTTAACGCCTCATGACGCCTTAAATGCGTGTAAACTCATGCGGCCCAGAGCACCCAGACAAGTGTAAACTCATGCGGCCCACAGCACCCAGAGTGGGAGACAAGTGTGGGTGACAACTGTAAACTCAGGCGACACAAGTGTGGGAGACAAGTGTAAACTCAGGCGGCCCAGGGCACCCAGAGCAAATGTAGGAGACAAGTGGGACAAGAGTAAACTCATGCGGCCCAACGTACCCAGAGTGGGAGACAAGTGTGGAAAACAAGAGGGGGGAAACAAGTGTAGGAGACAAGTGGGAGACAAGTGTAATCTCATGCGGCCCAGAGCATCCAGAGTGGGAGACAAGTGGGATACAAGTGTAAACTCATGCGGCCCAGAGCATGCAGAGTGGGAGACATGTGTGGGAGACAAGTGTGAGAGAGAAGTGGAAGACAAGTGTAAACTCATGCGGCCCAGAGCAGCCAGAGTGGGAGACAAGTGTGGAAGACAAGCGCGGGCGACAAGTGGGGGGCAGATGGAAAATCATGCGGCCCAGAGTAGCCAGAGTGGGAGACAAGTGTGGGAGACAAGTGGAAGACAAATGTAATTTCATGCGGCCCAAAGCACCCAGAGTGGGAGACAAGTGAAGGAGATAAGTGTGGAAAACAAGTGGGAGACAGATGGAAAATCATGCGGTCCAGAGCAGCCAGAGCGGAGACGAGACAAGTAGGAGACAAGGTAAACTCAGGCGGCCCAGGGCACCAGGAGTGGGAGACAAGTGTAGGAGACACGGGGGAGACAAGTGTAAACTCATGCGGCCCAGAGTGGGAGACAAGTGTGGGAGACAAGTGGAAACGCATGCGGCCCAGAGCACCCAGAGTGGGAGACAAGTGTGGGAGACAAATGCGGCCCAGAGCACCCAGAGTGGGAGACAAGTGAGGGAGACAAGTGGGAGACAAGTGTAAACTCATGCGTCCCAGAACACCCAGTAGGAGGCAAGTGTGGGAGACAAGTGTGGGAAACAAGTGGGAGACAAGTGTAAACTCAGATGGCCCAGAGCACCCAGAGTGGGAGACAAGTGTCGGAGATAAGTGGGAGACAAGTGTAAACTCAGGCGGCCCAGAGCACCCAGAGTGGGAGACAAGTGTCGGAGACAAGTGAGAGACAAGTGTAAACTCAGGCGGCCCAGAGCACCCAGAGTGGAAGACAAGTGTGGGAGACAAGTGGGAGACAAGTGTAAACTCATGCGGCCCAGAGCACCCAGAGCGGGAGACAAGTGTAACCTCATGCGGGCCAGGGCACCCAGAGTGGGAGACAAGTGTGGGAGGCAAGTGGAAGACAAGTGAAAACTCATGTGGCCTAGAGCACCCAGCGTGGGAGACAAGTATAAACCCATGCGGCCCAGAGCACCTTGTCGGAGACAAGTGTGGGAGACAAATGTGGGAGAAAAGTGTGGGAGAAAAGTGTAAACTCATGCGGCCCAGGGCGCCCAGAGTAGGAGACAAATGTGGGAGACAAGTGTGGGAAACAAGTGTGGGACACAAGTGCAAGACAAGTGTGGGAAACAAGTGGGAGACAAGTGTAAACTCATCCAGCAAGTGCGGGAGACAAGTGGGAGACAAGTGGGAGACAAGTGTAAACTCATGCGGCCCAGAACGCCCTGAGTGGGAGACAAGCGTTGGAGACAAGTGTGGGAAACAAGTGGGAGACAAGTATAAACTCAGGCGGCCCAGAGCAGCCAGAGTGGGAGACAAGTGTGGGAGACAAGTGTGGGAGAGATGTGGGAGACAGCCAGAGTGGGAGACAAGTGTGGGAGACAAAGTGGGAGACAAGTGTAAAAACATGCGGGCCAGAGCACTCAGAGTAGGAGACAAGTGTTGGAGACAAGGGTGGGAGACAAGTGAGGGAGACAGGTGGGAGACAAGTAAACTCATGCGGCCCAGAGCACCCAGAGTGGGAGACAAGTGTCGGAGACAAGTGAGAGACAAGTGTAAACTCAGGCGGCCCTGAGCACCCAGAGTGGGAGACAAGTGTGGGAGACAAGTGGGAGACAAGTGCCAACTCATGCGGCCCAGAGCACCGGAGATAAGTGTGGGTGACAACTCTGAACTCAGGCGGGACCAGTGTGGGAGAGAAGTGTAAACTCAGGCGGCCTAGAGCATCCAGAGTTGGGAGACAAGTGTCGAGACAAGTGAGACAAGTGCAAACTCATGCGGCCCAGAACACCCAGAGTGGGAGACAAGCGTTGGAGACAAGTGGGAGACAAGTGTAAACTCATGCGGCCCAGAGCACCCAACCGAAGGAAAAAAGGCAAGGAAACCCATTGAGAAAGATAACTGTTTCGATCCGTGCAAGCAAAAAGCAGAAACTGTCAGATGGCAATGTGAAAAACACATGATTGAAAACTTTGCTCCATGAAACCGTTTTTTTCTCAATCCAGGGTATCATGATGTAGTGATACATCAGAACGTGGGGAACTGTGATTGGGTTTGTATGTGTATATATATCCTTACCAAACATGAGGTAGAATTTTTGAGATAAAGACATTCCTTCCTTCTGCCCAGAAAAAATTCTTCTAAAAGTTTTCATTCAACTAATTTTTTACTGTACATTTATGCGTAATGACTTTACAGATTAAAACCTATCTATCTAACACCATTTGTTCAAGTATCTGCTGATATAATATTTCTTTTTCATGTAACAGCTGTTAGATTGATTGTGACCCTAAATTTGATTGATCTGAAACAAAAAGGAAAACCCACAGGTATTCAAAATTGAATTTGAATGAGTTCAAGAAAAAAGGAAATAATAATAGTCACCTATTTTCTTAAATACACTTTTAAATTCAAGAATGTAATCAAGTTGCATGTGAGGCTAAACAACCTTCAAATGCTCATTAGTCATTGGTAAATATTTTTACAATTTTTTTGCATATATCATATATTATCTTTATAGTTTATATAAAATATATATAGATAGAAGTATATTATTGCACTATTTTATACTTCTATTCTAATTGAATATATATTTTTTATATTTAGATATATATATATGTATATAAAAGCTGGCAATGTCAAAATTGTCAGCATTTGTCAGATGGGTTGGATTGCCCGGATTGACCTTTTCCAACATCCCAGCGTTATGAAAAAAAACCTTATAAGACAGAAAATTTTAAGCTAACAGAAAATGCAATTATTAGCAACAAAAAAGGACGCACAAACGTCCAAGCAAAAGTTCAAAGTCCAAGCAAAAGTTCAAAGCCCAAGCAAAAGTCCAAGCCAAAGTTCAAAGTCCAAGCAAAAGTTCAAAGCCCAAGCAAAAGTCCAAGCCAAAGTTCAAAGCCCAAGCAAAAGCCCAAGCCAAAGTTCAAAGCCCAAGCAAAAGCCCAAGCCAAAGTTCAAAGCCCAAGCAAAAGGTCCAAGCAAAAGTCCAAGCAAAAATTCAAAGTCCAAGCAAAAGTCCAAGCAAAAGTCCAAGCAAAAGTCCAAGCAAAAGTTGAAAGTCCAAGCAAAAGTCCAAGCCAAAGTTCAAAGTCCAAGCAAAACCCAAGCAAAAGTTCAAAGTCCAAGCCAAAGTTCAAAGTCCAAGCAAAAGTCCAAGCAAAAGTTTAAAGTCCAAGCAAAAGTCCAAGCAAAAGTCCAAGCCAAAGTTCAAAGTCCAAGCAAAACCCAAGCAAAAGTTCAAAGCCCAAGCAAAAGTCCAAGCCAAAGTTCAAAGTCCAAGCAAAAGTCCAAGCAAAAGTTTCAAAGTCCAAGCAAAAGTCCAAGCAAAATTCAAAGTCCAGACACGAATCGAAAGTCCAAAGGAAAGTCCAAACATAAATACAAAGTCCAAAGGAAAGTCCAAGCATAAGTGCATAGTCCAAAGCAAAGTCCAAACACAATACTACGCTGTATGCTGTATGGTGGATGTTGGCTCGCACAGCTGACGGTAAACAATGAAATGCGATGAACGAATCAAAAGGTTTTGCCTGTGTGGTTTGGTTGTTAATGATGGGCCAGGTTACTGATAAATTAATAAGTTAGATGATTCTGCTAAATAGATTCTGATAGATTGCTAGGCTTCTTTTCTCCCAATTGCCATCACGGGGTTCAGGATAGTGAGCAGAAAAACAACTCAAACTAAGAGATCACAACACTGGAGAGGAATAACAGAAACATATACAACTTCAAATTTTACCAGCCGTAGTGCGAAGCAGCAACAACAAGTCAGACTGGGAGATCACAAGGGTGGATGGGACCGGATGGGAACAGATAGAAACATATACAACTTCAAATTTTACCAGCCATAATGCGAAGCAGCAACAAGTCAGACTAAGAGATCACAATGGAAGTCTGGGTGCCAAAATACTTCTTCTATGACGCATGGAGTGAATCGCAGTGTGGCCTAACCAAGGACGACTATGCCTCACTGCCCGGAGGTGGGGTGGCACATGGCTAGACCAAATAATAGTGGGGCGATGAAGTGCCAGGCACGGCAACGCTGAATAAGCATCTTACCCTTGCCACAGTGACCTTCTGGAAGTGAGGCAAGCACTCCTATTCCCTGGAGCGACACAGCAAATAGGGAACGAAAGATCCCTCAAGTTCCTGGTTCGAGCCGTGCAGCAGTTTTGCCTGGTCTTGGTCTTGACAACAGTTCATGGACATTGTGTGTTGAGAAGCCGAAGTTTTTCTGGGAACCCAAAGTCACAACTGAAACAGCAGAGTTATGGGACGCGGTGCTTAGACACATGGAAGACGTACCTGTTGGAGCAGACAACACAACGCCAGGCCTTCAAGCTTTTTTGTTTGCGCAACGGTGGGTCTCTCGCAGGCAGTCACTGTACCACAATAGTGTCACCCTGGCAATGCGTCGGGGATGAGCCCAGGTGCTTGCAACCCTACCTCGGGTATATTAAGGACAGATACAAATCCCATGGGAGTGACCTATGAGCATGGGAAAGTGAATCGCAACCCGATGAACCCACAGGAATATAACCGCATCCTCGATTCCCTCGTCACCCTTGTCCAAACCCCATGCTCAGAAAGGATGAGTTTCCCACACAACTTTTTGCTCGGAATCAGCGCACTCTGGCACAAGGCCTGTGTTACTAGTCAGATGAATGAGACAATACCAGAAAATGTCATGTCGACTCACATCGGAAGCATCATTCTGCACCATACCCAATGAGCAGATTCAGTTGTCACCGAGATGCGAAGCATCCCTTCCCTCCAGAGGGGTGGGACTCAGAGGTGACAACACTCTTGTATGTAGGCCATACCTGCCTCTGTATTGGACTTTGAGGAAGCCGAGCGAGGGAGCATCCATTCACCGAGCATGCAAATGCCCGAGATGATCTTCACACCCTTCCACAGAAGTATCATTGCACCCATACATACTTGTAGCCCCCTCGTCACAACGGTTCGGAAGACCGGGTGGGGTTGTAAGTCGGGATTCTCATCTGGCCTCCAGGTCAGGCGCCAAAGCCTTTCGGCATCCAGGCCACGATCCACTTCTGTTCCAAGCCCTGAGTTATTTTTTTTTGCTCGGAAAAAGCGCACGCTGGCACAGGGCCTGTGTCACTTGTCAGTTGAAGTAAACAACAGTGAAGACAAAATGGAAATAACCTATCGCCCGGCTCTCAGTACAGGCCTGCAAGGAGGTAGTGTGAAAGCCGCCAATGTCATACCAAGTCAGAATACTCTGAGTATCGTAGTCCAAATAGTTCAGTGATGTGGTCCACCATCATAAGCACATTCCGACCAGAGAATATTCAGACAAGATATGAAAGACATCAGGTAGCGTACACCGAACAGCTGAGACGGTATGCATGGTGCCGAGCTTCATACCCCGTACCCAACGGGGAGAAGCAGCAGAAGATTTTGTANAGGTAGCGTACACCGAACAGCTGAGACGGTATGCATGGTGCCGAGCTTCATACCCCGTACCCAACGGGGAGAAGCAGCAGAAGATTTTGTACCGAAAAATCTCAGCCAGGCCATACTGCGAATAAAACCGACAACCGAAAGCGAAGCTCCTCGTCGTCATGTCGCCGAGACAATAAGTCATTTGAAAATTGTAAGAATAGCTGCACGGCTCAAGCCAAATTCACCACTCATTTGGTGTAAAAGATGAGTCCATGTGTTCCCATGTGTACAGGACTCATTTTGTTGATATTGATAACCCCCCCCCCCAGGGGGGAGGTGCCTTGAACTGTGGTATCGCGAGGTACTCCCTGGATGCACTATAGGCAGTGACCATAGCCTAGTAAGGGGAGGATCCACTCACCGAGCTGAATCAGCCCAAGNTGGCCCCACCTCACGGGATATGCCAGGACTTGCCGCCTCCGAGCCACAAGCACTAAGGCTATATTTTCTCTGCAAGCCTTAGTGAAGTGTTTTCCTCTTTCGGATGCTGCTGTTTAGATTGTTGGCTCCTGGGTGCTTCTGCAAATGTTTATGTTTTGCATTACCGGCATTAGCTCGGGTTAGCTAGGACTTGCCGCCTCCGAGCCACAAGTAAGAAGCATTTGTTTCGTCAGCACACATAGGTGAGGTGCTCTTCCCTTCGGAAGTAAGTGCTACTTGATCGAGTTTGATCGAATGTATGCNGCCACAAGTAAGAAGCATTTGTTTCGTCAGCACACATAGGTGAGGTGCTCTTCCCTTCGGAAGTAAGTGCTACTTGATCGAGTTTGATCGAATGTATGCACCTCCCTTCCGAGCGGAGGGGGTATCTCCCCGTGTGCAGTATTTCATTTTGGGTAATTGGTCTACTTCTCTTCAATCTTTTTCATACTCTTATGTGACCAGAATCGCCGCAGATGTTCAGTTCGTTTGTTCGTTTGTCAGATCAGGTCGAGCGGGGTTCACGTTGATGATCGCGTTGATGATCGCGCTCCATGGCTGCCTACGTGCACTTTGGCACAAGCTNCAAGCTAACCGGCTCCGGAGTTTCCTTTAACTAGAAACAATCCCCCCAACAAGGCAAACAGAACAAACCAAACAAACCAAACAAACCCAGGCAAAAAGGGCAGGAGAGGCGTAAGAAGAACAAGAACGAAACAGAAAGGAGAAGAGGACAAGAGGAAGAGGGGATGATAGAGCACACAAGGTTAAGAAGGGGACGTCGAAATATCAAGGATAGGGCTGGTGTCCATAGCAACAGAGTTGAGGGATACAGGAAGACATGCAACTTCGAGCCAGCAGAAATGATGTGCACCCAAAATCACCTACAATGCCTGCATCAATTTTACGGCCCATCGGATCACGAATTAGCCATGTGTGCCAGCTAAGCATGCTTTTTCAGGGTCCGCCTGTACTCTCTCGTATGCTACTGTACACAGCTTGTA
>BGPT01000475.1:60319-71138 GCA_003297045.1 Symbiodinium sp. clade C Y103 | reverse complement strand
AGAGTTAGTTCCAACTCAAACTATTTGAACTAATTGCCAATAGTTAGTTGTAACTAGTTGTAACTATTGCTCAACTAGTTACAACTAGTTTAACTAGAATTCTAACTAAGGCATTTTGTAATACTTGCAGTTTTTGGTCCGGTGAAAGGGTACGTGGACACGGCTTCGAATTTGAGTCTATAGTATTGTTAAGTTGAGGTGAAGACGTTACTTCTATCTTGCGGGCTGACTAGGATGGATGTCGCCTTCTGTGAGGGCCAGAGCTTGGCCGAGAGGCCGTGAGCATGTGTTCACAGGCGATTCAGACATTGTAGTCTGGTAGATTGAAGGTGTTTGCACACCTTGGCCACTTGTGTGCAAGGAACATGGACAGACTTGCAAAGAGGCTAAGGATCCTTGCGTCACATTGAATCTGCATGCAGTGCTGTTTAAAAGTGCGTGGCGCTGTACGCAACAGTGCGAAAACACTGCGAAACATTGCGACAATGAAACACACATGAGACGTTGCAATTTACAATGATTTTTGTATTTTAGTGAGACCAAGGCTGCTAAATTTTTAAAGTCCCGTCAATAATGACATCTTGCTCCATGTCGGGACCCAAAAAGAGGTCCAAAAAACCTGCACAGACAAGGTACGCCAGAAGCGACCCCCATGTGAGAACATTTTGTTTTCGCTGTTTTTGTCTGTTTTCTTGCCGACACAGCCTTGAGCCAGCGTGGACTGCTTCCGAGCAAGTTGTTTTCTGTTTCGTTTCATTCAACTGACAAGTGACACAGACCCGCTAATTCCGAGCAAACGTGGGCTGCTTCCGAGCAAAAAAAATGGCGGTCTTTCCATTTCAAAGACACAAACTGCTCAAAGTGGTCTGACCAGAAGCCGACAAAGAGTGTTTGAACCGTGGTGCTTTTCTCAGTGGGCTTCAAAGCAGATGTTGGCAGGTATTGGATCACATAATTGCAGGAAAATCCGAAGAGTGGAAAAAAGTTTACAAGTTAAACTTCTGACAATTTGCGCAGATGGAAAAGCACACCATAAAGAAAGTCAGTGGATGAAGAAAATCAGAAAGGAGAAGATAAGAGATGAGAAAGGCAGAAGAGAAGAGATACAAGTGCGCGAAAAGATAGCTAAGTCGCGAAACACTGTGTTTTTCAATGTTTTGTGGCTCTGGAGGGTCGAAAGTAGGCTCGCTAAAGCGGCGGGTACGGAGACATCTTGGCAGAGATATGAAAAAGTGCACGTGAAGCACATTTGGAAGTTAAGTGTTGAAAACTGTCAGCTCTGGAGCGCTTTTGGAAGTTGAGATGTGGAGAAAGTGTGTGGCGTTGTGGCTGGAAGCAGATTTGGAACGTCAGTTAGTTAGTTAGTTAGCTAGTTCGTTAGTTAGTTAGTTAGTTAGTTAGTTAGTTAGTCAGAAAGTCAGTTAGTCAGTCAATCAGTTAGTCAATTAGTCAGTTAGTCGGTTAGTCAGTTTGTCAGTTGGTCAGTTAGTCAGTTAGTCAGTTAGTCAGTTAGTCAGTCAGTCAATTACTCAGTTAGTCAGTTAGTCAGTTCGTCAGTAAGTCAGTTAGTTAGTTTGTTAGTTAGTTAGGTAGTCAGTCAGTCAGTCAGTTAGTCAGTTAGTCACTTAGTTAGGCAGGCAGATAGATAGCCAGATAGATAGGCCGACGCTCCAACCACCTTTTGATCCATCAGTGGATCTGCTCTGCCATCCATGACTCACAACAACGAACCTCTTCTACAGGTTTCCTATTCTGAAACTTCCGTCACCGCCTTGTGCGGTACTACTGGTACTGGAAGCTCATTTATCGAGTATTCGCCATGGAGCCCTGAAGGTCTCATCGAATGGCCCTTTGGGCGTTGCAACAGGCGCTACGAGCAAGCTATGATGGGGTACGATGAAAACCGTGCTCAGTATGGAGCACGGAGAGCAATTCTTTGGGGTTTTTATGGATTTTGTGACGTCTGCACATGAGAGAGATAGGATGAGCGGCAGCGTGCAACTGACACTTTGTCTGTGATGGACGACATTTCCAAGGGTAAGAATACACCGAGACTGAGGAAAATGGACACGAGCGTGCCAGATATGTTCATTCTGCCTTGATTGCTCTACAGGGCGCTATGTCAATGCAGCTGAACGAATGTGCCAATGCTGACTCAGGTGTGACTCCTACGTTTCAGCCTCGTCCATTCACCGTGGTTTGCCTCACAATCTGGACATTGATGTTGATGGCATAAACATGGTGGATGCTGCGAAGTGGTGGATGGCAACAAGCACCGGTGAAAGTCTTGGAACAGGACTTGAGTATGATTCCAGCTGAGCCCACGGTGACACACCATGGCATTGGTCTGGAAGGTCTTGTGACATGGACGCTGGTGAGGATTGTTGGACGCTTGCAGCGAGCCCGCGAAGTGGAAATCATGGGAAGATTTTACGCCATACACAGGCAGTTCGATGGTTGGAAAGCTGCCTTACCCATATGCCCATGTCTGGTCCAGACGAACGTGCAATGATGGAGCAAGCCATCACTGGAGAACACGAGTTGTCTGAGAATGATCAATCCCCGACCTATGGAGTTCGACTGGATGCCCAAAGTGTGATGATTCAGAATTATGGAGCTGCACACAGACATTTGACTGCGCTGCTGGGATTGATGAGCACGTTGATTGACCTGGTGTATTCCTGTGGAAGGGCCTTCACGACGCCAGAGCCTGCTCCACGTGATGAGTTTTTGGCATGTCAATGAGTAGAGTGGCCGAAACAGCAAGTGAAAGGTACCGACGGTACCAGAGAGACGATCAATGTAAAGTGTCAGACCCAGATCAATGCGGCACTCACTATGGGAATGATTCCGATGATGACAACTCCAATGAATCTGTGGAGTATTGAAATGAAGCCCGAGCGAGGGTTGGCGCCAATGAAGCAGACTGGATTGTCAGAGACCACCTCTGACGTTCGGTTTCAGTGTCATTTGGGTTTACCTTTTTAACCATTGCTACGTCTGAGGCGGTTTCGGTTCCAGAAAAGTTTGCAAAATCAATTACGGAAAAATCAACGAAGTGGAGCTTCTGACGAGTCCACCAGCAACACAAGTCAACCTTGTGCCCAGGAATTTGCCAGAGACACTTGCATGTTCAATCAACGCATGTGGCAGCAGTGCTGCGGTTAACTGCGCTTGCCTCTGCGTTGTGGTGGCGCGCCGTGCTGACACGTTGCGAAATTGTCAATATCCAGACGCCTTTCGCTTCGGGGAACAAAGAGAGAAGTGCTCAGTGGAGTTCTCAACATGCAGACGCAAGAGCTGTGCAGGATCAAGCAGCATCGTTGAGGTGGGATGTTCACATGGTACCCCAAGTGGTACATTTACAGGTGGATGTGCCGGTGTCACGTGGTTTTAGCATGGAACGGTCGTCCATGGAACCCCACTGGCCTCTGGCCCTGGATCGCGAACTATTATAGTTTTTCCCGAGTGCGTAGCAAGGGTTTCCGTTTCACTCTGGGGGTCTGGGGTTGAGGGCGTGTTGGCCAGACGTTGCGCAACCGTAGGCAACTGTCCACAACCGTTCGCGTGAGGTCGCTATGGCCGTGTCTATGGGCAAAGGCGGCCATTTTTGCACGTTTCAGACGTGTCGAAACGTCATTTCGCGTGGCAGGCGTGGCACTTCGTGACATTTCAACATGTTTCATGACGTGTCGAAAGTCGTTTTTGTGTGGCGGGCGCAATACTTTTGCGTCGTTTCCAAAAGTTGAATTGCTTTTTTCGTGGCAGGCGCAGCACTTTGGCGACCTCCATTGTCATTTTTCATGGCAGGTGCAGTACTTTTGACGTGTCTTGTTACGTGTTTTTTGCGAATCACATTGTCAGGGCTGCGTCCAGGAAAACGTGCAAATCGTGTGGCTGGCGTGACATTTTTTGACAGGTGATGAAAATCAACGGAAGCCTCGCACGAAATGGCCGTTTTGGAGCTTTCAGAAGAGGTGGTACCGTTGTTTTGCGTGGCGGGCGTGGCGCATCGTGACATTCTCAGACGTGAGATTTGATGAAAATCGATGGAAGTCTCGTGCGAAATGGTCGATTTGGAGCTTTCCAACATGTCTTGTCTCGATTGTGTGGTTTTCTTGTGGCGTCGCGGTGCCAATGGGGAAAGCTCCAAAACCTTTCATTTTTAGAGGTTTGCAAAGATGTTGTAACGCTGCTTCGTGTGGCAGGCGTGGCACTTCGTGAGATTCTTACGTGTCTGGAAAAAGTATCGACAATCGCTTTGTGTGGCAGGCGCAATACTTTTGCGTCGTTGTTGAAAGTTGACTTGCATTGTTCGTGACGGGCACAGCATTTTGGGGGTGTCCATCTTCATTTTTCGGGGCAGGCGCAGTACTTTAGACGTGTCGTGTTGTGTGTTTTTCGCGAAACGCATTGTCTGGGGTGCGTCAAGTGGTGACAACGCGCAAATCGTGTGGCAGGTGTGGGGCATTCTGAGAGTCTCATTTTGCGTGCCCGGGTAGCATTTGGTGCAGATCCATCGTGTGTGGCGTGTCATTTTGCGTGGCTTGCGGAGCATTTTACTGACCAGTGTAGACTTGGACCTCTCCACTCCTTCGTCCACACCTTCCACACATTCAACGCTTTCCACGCTTTACACTCCACGCTTTGCCCTCCGCACTCTACACTTTACACTCCGCAGCCTACACTTTACACTCCACACTCCACAGATTGCACTCCACACTCTACACTCCACACTTCCCACTCTACACTCCACACTCTACACTCCGCTCTTTACACTCCACACTCCACACTCTACACTTTACACTCCACACTCCACACTTTACACTCCGCACTCCGCGCACTACACTTTACACTCCACACTCCACACTCTACACTCCACACTTCCTACTTTACACTCCACACTCTACACTTTACACTCCACACTTTGCACTCCACACTCCACACCCTACACTCCTTGCTCCACACTCTACACTCCTTGCTCCACACTCTACACTCCATGCTCCGCACTCTACACTCCACGCTTTACACTCAACGCTTTACACTCCACCCTCCACACTTTACATGCCACACTGTACACTCCACACTCCACACTCTACACTCTACACTCCACACTTTACACTCCACACTCCGCACTCTACACTTTACACTCCACACTTTACACTCTACACTCCACACTCTACACTTTACACTCCGCACTCCACGCTTTACACTCCACACTCCACACTCCACCCTCCAGACTCAACACTTTACATTCCACACTCCACACTCCACACTCCACACTTTGCACTCCGCACTCCGCACTCCGCACTCTACACTTTACACTCCACACTCCACACTCTGCAGTCCACACTTCCCACTTTACACCCCACACTCTACACTTTACACTCCACACTCCACACCCTACACTTTACACTCCACACTTTGCACTCCGGACTGCACACTCTACGCTCCACAGACCACGCTTGACACTCCACACTCTACACTTTACACTTCACACTCCCCATCTCACACTTTACACTCCACACCCCGCACTCTCAACTGAACACTCCACATTCTACATTCCATCGTCCACGCTCTACACTTTAGACTCCACACACTACATTTTACACTTCACCCTCAACACTCCACACTCCACATTCCACACTTTACGCTCCACACTCCACACTCTTCACTGTACACTCCACACTCCACACTCTACACTCCACACTCCACTCAACGCTCCACACTTTACACTCCACGCTCAACACTCCACACTCTACACTTCACACTCTGCACTACACTCCGCCCTCCACACTTTACACTCCACACTCCACACTTCACACTCCAAGCTTCACACTCTACACTCCAACCTCCAGACTCCGCACTTTACACTCTACACTCTACACTCCGTGCTCCACACTCCGCACTTTACAGTCCACGCTTTACACTCCACACTTCACACTCCACACTTTAGACGGTAGCGTTCAATGTAATTGAGAGCGCTATCTAAATGCTGCGCAGTGTCAACGTCTCTATGTGTGCGGCCTGTCCCTTGTCATTGTCTCTGCTCCCTACCCCTTGCGTCTACGCGTGACCTTTGTCTGTGTCTTGCGCCGCGTTTGTCTTGTGCCCTGGGGGCTTTTGTCGGAATTGTTTGACTTCTAAACATTACCTGCTTGGTCTTAAAGTATTGTCGAATAAACCTTAAACAACCTGTCAAACCAAATGTGTGTTTCAGAAAATTGTTTGAAATGTTGAAATGTTGCTGTGACCACAACTTGTACAAATCACATCTTGAAGTGGTGTGTATATCTGTTCTTATCAGTGACATGTCCAAGCTGGTTTCATGCTGTCAAACTGCAAGGATCTGTTCTTATCAGTGTGAACAGTCCTTAACTATATCTTGTGATGCAGTTTGGTTCTGTCAGCAGTAGTGGGAGCAAATCGCTCCCGCCCTCCTCTCCCCGCTCTTGTCTCCCAGGGAATTCTTCTATCACTGTCTTGTCTGGCCTCCTGGCCATTGTCAATTGTGTGCTTTGACAAAAAGCAAAGAAACAACCCGTGTGGCATTGTGAGCTCAGAATGTGAATGAAACTGCGTGTGTCAAACCCCACACGTCTCAGGACGACCTGCAAATTATCGAAAACGCAAAAAGGAATATTATAAAGGTGCGAGAGTGAGCAGTGCATGTTTCGGACGAGAGGACAGTGCTATTTGGCCACGTTTTGATTTTTAAATATATAAGTGTATATGAAATATACACTTTCATATTTCATATACACTTTCACCTTTTGATATTGTTTGAGATGTTGTATGTTGTTTATACATCACCCGCGTGGTAGTATGTATATCATAGAGACGCAGCGTTGAGATTTTACACTCTACACTCCTTGCTTGCTCCACACTCTGCACTCCACACTCCACACTTTACACTCCACACTCTACACCCCACACTTCACACTTTGCGCTCCACTCTCCACTCTCCACACTCCACCCTCCACACTTTACATGTCACACCCTACACTCCACAGTTTACACTTCATACTTTGCACTCCATTCCCCACACTTCGCACTTGACACTTCACAACTCCCCCAATCCACACTCTACAGTCTACGCTGTTATAGGGACACAGGGGACAAATATACAAGACTGTGGCAATAATTTGTCTTGCGCAAGCGTTGCACGTGACTGCATTCGGGTTCGTGGGCTGCATCTTGTTTGAAAACGGTTCGACAAAAACGAACAATCCAAAAGGCAACTGAAAAGGTAACTTTGGAAAACTGGCCAAGTGTTTGTTTCTACCTTCGAATTGCCATGTTGTTTACTTTTCGAACATGGTTTCGAAATTGTTGCAATCATGGGAGCCGGCATCACATTCAACCTTCATTCCCCTATGTTTTGGTAGCATTTTAATGTTTTGGACACTGATCTGCATGTTTTGTATATACAGGTTTGCCAAGTGGAGTTTTTGGCCTGGTTGTGTTTCCAAAACCCTGTTTTGTATTGTCCGATAAAACATGCGAAGTCTAACCTGTTCCACTTCACCCGATGTCGTCCATGTTCTTTTGCGCACATCACCTCGCATTATTAGCTCGCAAGTTTTCCATGCCTGCTTTCCGCCCGCATCCCTTAATTACTTAGTTTTCGTTCACCAACTTCTGACCAAAATGTTTGCGGGTCAAAAAGTGAATTTGGGAAAACAGGCTGCCCCCCAAATGTTGCTTCGAGGGACGTGGCCTACGTACGCTATGTCATTTGAAACTCGAAACGGGAAAATTCATGCCATTGTTGGCATTTTTCCTTAAGACCATGCTGGCACACCAGCAGATTGTGGTGCAGCCGACCTTAGTTATTGGTTCGGGACCGGGATTTGATGTTTCCTGGCCACAGGTGATTGTGAGTAGTTTGTGTTGTTCAGTCAAGGATGCATGTGCAATTTTTGAAATCAACGTGACATGTTGAAAAAAACAAAATTAAACATGGACCTGGTATGACCCGGTATACCCGGTGATTTGTTCGTAAGTTTTTGGTTCGAGCCCCCTGGCCGCTGCGACTGGTTTACAGCCAACACCGACATGGAGACCTGGAATTAATTGTCTTTGTAAGATTCAAATTTTGGTTGTTGCTTTGGTTGTTTTGTTCATGAACCGTTTGACTTTGTGATTTGACTTGTCAGGACCGTTGCCGCAATTTTTTTTGTGTGGTTGGGCTGATGGCGCAAAGTTCTCAGATATACTTTGCAATTTGACGCTGTCACGAGACAATTGCGAAACATGCCGCAATACTGTGGAAACAACAGTTTCTGGATTGTTGTAATACACCTGGCCAAGGTTTTGCCTGGCTAGCCATGCTTTTGTTTCTGGTAGGCATGGAACACTCGAATTGCACAAGCAACCGTTTGACAATCAGTTTGCTTGAAAACCTTCATAGGTTTAGGTGGATCGTTGATTGTGTGGTCTTGGCAAATTGTGACTTGTAGGTTTGGTTCGGACAGAAAACCAGCAAAAACTGGATATGAAGTGCAACGTGGAAATGCCGCCAAACTGTTTGATGCCATTTGGATGCAAAAAGTACATGCGCATTTTCAAGCAATGCACCATCGTTTTTGTTTCATCGCACGTGTTTGAAAAGTCAGATTTGGACCATTACATCCTAAACAGACTGTCTGGACATGTCTGAATACTGAGGATGCATCTGACCTGCTTTGGTCGGCGACTGGACAAGCGTTGAGTGTAGGTGCTGCATTGGGCATGGTCTTCGCAGTCACGCAGGTGGCGTGGACCGGCGATTCAAACAATAAACCAGAGGAAATCAAACTGTTTTATCAAATTAATTGAACAACTTTTTGGCCGTTTTGTTTTGCTGCATCCATAAATTCTGTTGGTTCAGTAGGACTCAGCAAAATTTGTCAAATGCGACTTGTGGAAACTGGTTGCTAGTTCGATTCATTTGCTGGAGTTGTCGTTCCATTTGGAATAATGCGTTGTTTCCCTTTTCCTATGGTTTCGTGTTTTTGTTCAATGTTCAAATGTCATCACCACAGTTGTCGTTTTCAATCCAGGTCATTACGGTTATGTTCTTGACCGAATCCTCCCTCAAAAAATAAAAGGTACCTTTTTGGCTGTTTGATCCTACGCATTTGTTTGTTCAAAACCTTCGGTTGTTGCATGATTTTGTTGTGATTTCCACCGAAATTGACTTTGATGGTTGGGCTTGTGATTTTGGGTTTTGGTAAAATTTCATCATGCTCTTCATCCATGCTCCAGGCTTCAGTCCGAGCTGAGGAGATGCCCGTGGCTTAGCTTTGGCTCTGTTCCGAGACTGAAACCAAAAAAGAAGGAGGTAACTCAGGTAACCCATGGAGCTGTGGAGAAAATGTGTTGGATTATGGTCCATAATCCAACTTGTAGAGCCGTAACATGATGCAAAATATTGCGTCCAAGCACTCAACAAGTAGATGGTGAACTGGTGAACAACAGGAAAGCCTTCGGCGACTTGGAATCGCAGGCCTTGCGACATTCGACAAGTCACTTTGTGCAAACAAATGCCAACATTTGACAAAACTGACGAATTGACAAAACAAAAATTGACAATTGTTTCATATGGTTTCAGTGTTTGCTTGCCATTTTCATTCGTTCTGAAAGGTGACAGTGGCCAGGATTGACAAAACTAAAAAGGTAACGGAACTCAAGGCACCAGCAAGACGGACAACTGTAGCATTTGGGCAATTTGGGCAATTTACATTTTGCATTTTGGCTGTTCTCTTTCGATCAATTGTGCTCGGGCCACTCAGTTGCCACTTGCTTCCAAGGTCAACAGATTACAGAGGATGACAGAGTTTTCGTAGCTCAAAACGCTGACAGAGAAATGGAAATCGTTGGAATTCTTTGGAACTGTAAGACTCACTTGCTAGGCCGACGCAAAGAAGGTCGATGAGTTCACAAAAAACAAGGCGTAAACATTCCGCAATTCCCAATGTAAAAGTTGCCTCCCAAGCCTGGTCAACTTGTTCTTGCAGCATATTGACCTGGTGAAATTCTCTGTTCGAACGATTGAAAACGCCAACACATGTCAACACAATTGTACAGAATTGCAATTTGCTGTTTATGTATTGCTGCATGTATTGGGTACACTTATTACATGCTATGCCATGCTGTGCCCGTGCCTTGCCAGGTGCGAACCTCTGAGGACTGGGAGGGGAAGAACGGAACTTCAATTTTTTTTATCAAAGGAAGTTGGGAAGCAATCTTCCGAGTTACGAATGAAATTCACTTGATTAGCAATTCACTTGATTAGCAATTCACTTGATTAGCAATTCAGATGAGTAATGCACTTGATTAGCAACTCACTTGATTAGCAATTCACTTGATGAGTCAACTCACTTGATGAGTAATGCACTTGATTAGCAACTCACTTGATTAGCAATTCACTTGATGAGTAATGCACTTGATTAGCAATTCACTTGATTAGCAATTCACTTGATTAGCAATTCACTTGATTACTTGATTAGCAATTCACTTGATTAGCAATTCACCTGTGTTACGGAATCTCTGGTTGCTAATCGCATTGTAGTGGCTGCGTGCATGTTGCATGGGACATCATGGGTCATGTTTCTGGGAGGATGCCGGGGCACGAAACATTGTGTTTTTTCGGGTGAAGTGGCTTCCGGCGGCGATGAAAGGTACCTCGTGTGCGCGGCGGTTGCGGGTGCGATCGTTTTGACGTGTGATTGTTCCTGCACTGTAACTGTGGCTTCAAGCTGCTGTGGGTGGATGCGTGCGTGCGCAGTTAGAGTGTGTTACGGAATCTGTGGTTGCTAATCGCATTGTAGTGGCT
>BGPT01000475.1:40514-57171 GCA_003297045.1 Symbiodinium sp. clade C Y103 | reverse complement strand
GGCGCACGCACGGTGCAAGCAAGTTCTATAGATGAAAAAGGTCTTATAGTATATCCAAAAGGCAACTTCCGCCCCGCCTCGTGCGGGAACTACTGGTATCCAAAAATCATGAAAAAAACTACGAATTCAGACCACGAAAGACTTTGTTCCAGAGTTGTACAGATCTTTGACATACCAAACAACAAGAGAGTTCAATGCTCAAAAGGTTTTCAGAAGAATTCCTGCAGGAGAAGTTTCGAGAGTTTACAAAGGATTTGGACACGGAAGTTGCTTTGTCTGCACATTTCCTGGGGAACCAGTTGGAAGATGCAAAAGACAGGGCCGCAAACAGCATCGTAGACACCATTCATGTCCGTTCTGTTCTTCACTCATTCTTTATCTAAGTTTGCATCCACGGAGCGCTCCCTTCGAGCTGGACCAGGGTCACTCAGATGCAGTGTTTTTTTTTTTGGAATGTGTCGGAATGAGTTGCCCTGATGTGGAGAGCAGATGATTCATGATGAAATTTATTATTTGAGAGATTTGCTGTGTTGGCATATTATGAACTTGCACAAACTCAGGGTGAGATCTGTGGTCCGCAAAAGTTTGCAGAAGGCGTGCTTCTTTTGAGACAAATTGAGAATCAAAGGTTTGAATAAGTCAAGATGTTGGCAGCATTGCCGTTTCCACGACGATGTTGGCAGCATTGCCCATTTTCATGGGTCCTTTTCCAGCTTGGGTGTCAAGAAATGACTGCCTGGAGTACCTTGTCTTCAAGTCACTGTCATTAGTCACTAGTCCTGACTCTTGAAACTGGCACAGTGATGTTGGGTGTCAGTTTCAGAAAATGTTAGGGATTCAATGCCTTAACTTTTTTCCTGGTCCCTTGGCATCTCCGATTCGCTGCGATCTTTGATGGATGTGCAAGTATCGTCAAATCTATACATAATATATATATATATGTACATAGGAACAATATATATTTGTATATAGATGCACACATATACATACTGTTTACAAGTAGAACAGTAGAACAATGCGTTCTATTTATACATATTATATAGTTAACATCTGAATTCCGCTGTGTTGTACACAAACACAAATGAATCACTGTAGAGATACACATATAAATACAATCCGTACAAATGAACAGATGTATGAGGATGCAATTTACATCAGAGTACAGAAGGCTTCTCCTACCTACCCTTTGGGACCTCCTCCAACCGGTTTTGCGTTGCAGGGTTGGGTGGGGTTTCAAAGCAGTACAGTCAGGGATTTGCAGCTCATGTGAGCAAACAATGTAGATGAGAGTACCTAGGTGGTGGCCGTGACATGCGCACTGAAAACGTACGACTGCCATGCCAGATCAATTTTGTCGCAAAAACAGAACAGCTGCATGGCCGCCCGACATTCTTTAAAGGGTTTGCGTGGGGCAAACGCCATTGCGTAGGAAAGGTGGCGTGGGAATGGCACGTAGGCTTGTGGATTTAGATTAGTAAAACAGGACCACCCTGAAAGTCAAGCAGAAACGTGAGGAAAAGCTGGGTGGAGGCAGTGGGCAAAACGTGGCTCAGCACAGTCCCTCAGTAAAATGCTAGTAAAAGGGTCTGGCATTGCCTCCGCGACTCCGCGAGACAGGTCTTGCAAATGGATGGCACCAACAAGACCATATTTCATTTCTCTTGTGAGACTCAACGGACCAACTATGACAAAGTTCTAGTCTTGTTGTAACAGACAGTTCAACAGCTCAACACCTTGCTTACGACTTAACGGGCGTTCCAAGAGGTCGGACCAGGCTACAGGCTGCACATCCTTTGAGAAAGTGTGGTTTTCATCTTGGTTCCTGGTGATCTCGTGGTGATCTCGTGGTGATCTCGTGGTGATCTTGTTGCCAGGAAAAACCCTCTGGTCTTAGCTTCACCGGCTTTGAGGGTCTGCCATCTTTGCCGGCGCTGCCAGCCTTGCCGAGCATCAGCCTTCCTGGCTTGGCAGGGTGCCTTAAATATGCAGAACACTTCGGAACAGACGGAGACAGCATCAAAGCCATCAAAGACATCAACGCCATCGAAACCAATGCAAACTCCAAAGTTTAAGTTTTAGAGTGACAATATCACACCCAGATTAATGAACCCTGGACAGTTCAAGAGGGGGGTACCATTTTCGTAGCAGGAGGTTGTCTCTAGTGGGGGGTACGACCTGATTCATCAGCCAGGGTTCCTTAATCCAAGATACACTTAGGGCGGTGGTTCTGGTGGAGCTCCTCCCTCTGAAAATGCTGCTGTGGGTGTCCTCTCAGGAGGGTACCAGCTACAGCAATCACAAGAGATCATGATATCAATAAGATATTACATAATTTATAATTATATATCAATCAATATATATCATACATCAATTTGATATCTCTGGAAGATCATTTCTGAATGCTTCACGAGAACTTCATGAGAACTTTGTGCGAACCTTTTACAAGAACTTTTATGACTTTGAAGTGTCTTCTCCAAGCAGGAGCTGCAATCTCCTTGGGCGTGCCTGCAGTGCTGGTTGCTGGCGTTGCTTGGCCCAGTTTCGTTCCAGTTGGTGTAAGACATCAGCCGTTCTCACAGCTGTTCTCACCTTCACTGCGACATAGCCATGGTTCTGCCATGGTGCCTTGACATTGCCTTGACTCAAATTCCTCCATCCAGGTCCCAGGTCCAGGTGACCCTGATTTTGAGGCTGTGAACAACCGCATCCAAGAGAAGAAGCGAGAAGATGCCGAGAGGTCCCAGTCGTCCCAGTCGTCCCAGTTGTCCCAGTCGTCACCGGCAATCGCAGCCGTGCAAGTCAGCTGTAAAGTTGTTTCCTTCTCGGCTTCAGCTTGATGCCTTCGGGGGTTGATACTGCAGTGAAATGACTTGAAGGGAGATGAACATAGTGACAAACATAGGACCAAATGGAATGAAGTGAAATGAAGTGAAATGAACGCGGGATTGCAGGAGGGCGAGAGAAAAAGCGGATTCTACGGGCTCGATCTTGTATCTTGGCGCAGAATTTGCAACCTTGAAATTCGTCCAGAGCAGGTGTAGAAACACTCCAGCCCAACTCAATATTCAAAAAAACATGATAAATTTGACAGAAACTGTGTAGTCTAGATTTTCAAGAATCTCTTTTTCAGCTGTGGCACATTCCGTTCAACCCGGCTATTGGCTCCTGGCAGGACTGCTGTTGCGGGTATTGGAGCTGCTGTGGTTGTTGGGAACTTCATTCTCGTGCAGACCTCGTTGCGCTCAGAAATTTCCTGGCACAGAGATGCTGAAATGTGCTGGATGCATCAAGGATTCAAGTTGATTCAAGTCGACTGTTTGCTCTGCGGCACATCTTAGCACAACTTTTGCAGTGGAATCTGCACTAAGACCAACCTGCCGCCAGAGGCTGGGATCATGATGAGCAAAAGTGTTACTAGAAACTAGTCACTAGGATAACTAGTAGTAATGAGGGTTCCCAGGGCAAGCCTGGGGCGGAGGCTTCTAAAAGATCTTCAGGAAGATAGTGAGAGGTTTGGCTATCTGACCTCAGGAGTATGAGATTCATGTTGACGATGCTCAGGAAAGCAAGACGTATATACAAAATTATACAAAGCTGTTGGAAAAGCCGTTGTCACCACACCATTTTTTTTGCGGTTTCCAACAGGCTACAGTAGGTTTTGGGTAGGCAGAATAGGTCACTCGATCGGTTGGTTGCTTGGGCGAGTATTTGAGTTGAGCGAGTGTTTCTGTAGCGAGTGATTGTGTAGCGAGTGAAGGATGGAATTACGAGAGGTCGAAGACTAATTGAGTGATTGTTTGAGTGTGTGCAAGAGAATAAGGAAAGGAGCAGGTCATTGATTGCGCTGCTTAGGCAGCCACTATCTAACGGGAATGAAGTTGCGCGATCTGGGGGAGCATAACTTGCCTCAGAAAATGATGGACGCAACAGACGTTGGAACTTGATGCAAGCAGAAACTTCCAAATATGATATCTAGATATATCTAGCAGCAATAAAAGCCTTCAGGGGTGAGCAAAAGGACATGCAGGCCGAGGCCCGAGGGGCCCGCTAGCACAAAATCATGAACTCAGAACGGAAACGACCGAGGGATATGAAGGTGGAAAGACATGGAAAGACATTGAAAGACATGGCAAGACAACGTGTATGGACATTTCATTGCTTTCTTTGCCTGAGAAAACACCGCAGAGAGGAGCGAATGCAAGATTGAGTACAGGGAAGTGCAGAAACAGAGAGTTGACAAGAGTTCTCGTCTCCCCAATCAAAACCATGATTGGTTGTGTAGAACAATCCTTGAGCAACCGGTAGTAGGACCCAAAGGATAGTACTCACCCTTTATGCTTTCTGCTCATGGGGTGAACCACACAAAGCAACCGACATATGTGCACAGGCAAGATCATGACACAAATGCTAACTCATGGCGCATGAAGCGCATGCGCAGGCGCCTCCGGTTCAGAAGACAACCACGCAGAGTGCAGATACTGCTGCAGCCCAGAAAGCAGCAGCTGCAAAGGCAGCTGCTGACAAGGCCGCTGCTGAAAAGGCAGCCGCTGACAAGGCGGCTGCAGACAAGGCGGCTGCAGACAAGGCAGCTGCAGACAAGGCAGCAGCTGAAAACGCATCAAAGGCAGCTGCAGACAAGGCGGCCGCAGACAAGGTGGCTGCAGACAAGGCCGCTGCTGACAAGGCGGCGGCTGAAAAGGCAGCTGCAGACAAGGCAGCTGCTGACAAAGCGGCAGCTGAAAAGGCAGCAAAGGCAGCCGCAGACAAGGCAGCTGCTGACAAGGCCGCCGCAGACAAGGCAGCTGCAGACAAGGCAGCTGCTGACAAGGCGGCAGCAGAAAAGGCAGCAAAGGCGGCTAGGGTTCAAAGGGTACAGGTGTGTTCAATTTTAGGCAGCTTAACTCACTTGGTTCAAACAGTTTCCTTCGTGCAACGATCACATGTCTTCCAACACGTTTATGGACAATCCCCAGCAATTGTTGTCATTGTTACGGAATTACGGACAGGTTGAAACTCCACCAGCGCCACAAGAAGAGTCTACCACGGCGAAGATTGCCAAGAAGGGCGGCTATTTTGCCTACATGAAAGAGAAGCAGCGACAGCAGTCTTAGAGCGAATCAGCAGCGATATTGTTTTCATACGGATTGGTCTTAATTTCCTTCATTCATAGTTTGCTGATGGCGGACAATTTTTAAGTGTGCAAAGACCTCATGCGTTCCTGTGCAAGAGCTCAGTCTACATCTCCGCCTGCTGAAAATATGCGTTTCTTTTCGGATGCAACTCACGTACTTTCCAGTTGCATTGAGATTACCCACGGTTCTCTCATGTTGAATTGAAAAACCTCCAGACTATTTGCACGTTACAGAACAGAATGCCTTGCTGTTCGCGTATTCTTTCAACCGCAGCTTGTGGCTGTAGGTCCTTTAGTCCCTTCGGGCGTCTTGAGGCCTACCCTTTTTAAGCCATGACCCGCCGCCCAGTGGCTTGGAGAAGCCGATTTCCTGTTTACTGCTTTCTGGAACTTCTTATATCTGTGATTCCCCTCGATTCTCTACACATCGCATGCCGAAACAAGATCAACAGAACTATAGCATCCTTTAGCCAGAATCTTCTTGTATGTTGACGTTTTGCTGCGGTTTACTTTTGAATTTTTGCTCTTGCTTATTCTGCTCTTCTGACTCAATCAAGAAGAAATGGGCCTTCCAATATGCTGGTGCTACCTGGTGTTTCCCTAGTGTTTGAGGTTCTTCCTGCATGTTTGGCCATTGGCGCTGGATTGGCTTGCATCAATGGGCTTTGCCAAGCCTTTGTAGCCACACCAGGTGAGATGCAGACAACTATTCGACGGTGACAAGCTGTCTCATGTAGAAATCAAGAAACACTTTTCAGATCTTGACTCAAGACATGAACCCGCATATTTTGGAGGACAGCGTAAGCACAAGACAAAAAAAAAAGTCGAGACTCATTGGGCGGGACAGACCGCGGCAGGCCCTTCTGGACCTGCCATGAGTGTCAACGCCTCGGCTGCTTTGTCTCATGTTGTTCCTGGTCCTCTCTTTACAGTCTAGGCCTATGTTCCCAGTTTTTCGCTCTTCATCTCTTTGTGCTGAGATCTCTTGGTTGCATCCTTGGTAGGTTGCAGTTGTGCCAAGGTCAGACCAGCAAGCAGTTCAAAGTCAACGAAGCAAAGTGATTTCGCTGGCATCACCTGTGGTATGGTGAGAACGCTCAATGAGTTTCAACGAGGAAATGTTTCTTATCATCCTTCAACCTGATGATTGTGTCTGGAAATGAGGAAACATGAAGCATATTTGCAGATACATTTGTAGACATTGGTTTGAATCGCTTAGTGCTTTTGGACTGGTATCACTTTGCATCATTTCGTACTGCTTTCCGGCCTTGCTTCTTGGCACCAAAGGGGCTTGTGCCTTCAAGAAGTTTCAAGTGATTTTACATGTGATTTCACAGGTCATTTCACATATGAATTCACGTGAGTTCTCCTTTGGTTTGCATGTCAGCTTTCCAAGGCCACAAGCATGGCTGTGGCAGCCGTTGCATTTCGGGCTTCTCGTGTCTCCTGGCAAAAGGGACCCTTCTCTTCTCCTACAAATCTTAGTTACAAATGTTACAGCTTTATGCTATTTTTTCACGGGCTTGGTGATGTTTGGAACGTGGTGAATCTAGAATTTCGATGAATTTCCTTTATGTAGAGTTGAAGTTTTTCGATGTTTCTCCTGAGGTCATGGTGAGAGCAAATCAGGGGTCTCCCAGCTTGATCCAGGCACTGGTGGCCCTGAATGGTCAGACCAAGCCATTTGGATCCATTTGGAACGATTGCAGATTTGAGAAAACTTTTTGATATTTTTTGGACCTTTTTTTGACCTTTTTTTGTTCCTAGTCCCTGTATGTCTCTATGTCTTGGCCTTCAGTTGTGTCATTTGTGCAGACTCTGCAGACTCCGCAGGGTCTGCAGACTATGCAAACTCTGCAGGTGTTGGAGCAGAAGAAGCTTCTTTCCACCTTGGAGAGTAGCTCGGAGTGCAGATGGTCAACTCCGATTGAAACATTTGTTTCATTTCCCCTGGTGCAGGGACTGCCTTCAACAAGCATTCAAGCAGATTCTCGGGAGTGCATCCATAGGAACTGGAAACCCCTGCGACAAACTTGGAATACTACAACACAATCCATGACCAAACAGAGACCCACGGGGCCACGAAACCTCAAAGACTCCATGAATGAAACTTCCAAGATCTTCCAAACCTATGCATGAGTCATGTATGGCAGTGTTAATTCCGATGGCTACTGAGACCTTCGCCTGCTTTCGGCGGCGGAAAATGCCGGAGTCAAAGTCGACACCGTGGAGGACCTCGCGACTCAATATTTTCGAAAAGTTTCGCTGTTGAAATCTTGGAAGAACATGGAAGAACATGGAAGAACCTCAAAGAAGTGCCAATCTTTGCAGCATTGCCTTGCAGAGTCAAACTTGGGACTGCGCACAGCGTGGCGGTGGCGAGTGCCAGGAGCTAGGCCTGTTGACATTTGCCGAAAGGCTGGGTCTCTTGAGCTTGGCGGAAAACGTCGAGAGCTCAGAGACAGCGGCAACACCAACACTTGGCCGACATGGACCGACATGGGCCGACATGGGCCAACTGACTGTGACTTGCTGTGGCATCTTGATGCATCTTGACCATTTCTGAATTTCTGCTTAGACTGGCCATTAGATCGCCTCACAGCGAGGTCTTGACCAACGGTACCACACCCTTCCTGATGCTCGCAGGCGGAATGTTTCTGCCTTACAGTTCCAAGTTGAAAGTGGGGGAAGTCAAGAAGAACTTGATGGACTTGATCAGTTCTGATGGCAGGATCAGGTGTCTTGGGATTGCTTTCCCTTACTGTCGCCGGCCTTTCAGAAGGAAGCTTCCTGCAGTATTTCATTGCAGGCCAGTTCTGAAGTCTTTCTGCGCAATTATAGGTTCAATTTTTAATACGAAATTGTTCACCGATGTGTTTGCAATTTGTCGTTTTCTCATGTTTTCTCTTCGGTTTCTGAATTCCTTGGGGGTTGAACTTGGTTTTTCTTTGCTGCGCTTTGCCGCCTTTGGTGCCGATTTCATGCGGTGTGCAGGCGCTTTGGGCGCTCCTGCTTTGGTGCTGGCGGTAGCCGCACTGGTGATCCTTGTGGTCTTCGGCGGTGCTCGAAGGACATGCCTAGCTGCCGACTGCCCACCCTTGGATCAGGAAAACAGTGGAGACGATGGATTCTGATGGATAGCTAACAATAGGCAGAAGAAAAAAGGATATAATCTACCATGCCATGTCCATTTTTTGGTGGTGTTGAGAGCTTAGCTTTATATTTACTCCACAAAATTATCAAAAAGCGGGTTTGCAAAGAGCCTTTGCAGGACAAAGAACTGCAATCGGCCTTTGCTTGTGCATTATTTGGGCAGTCTTGTGTGATCACTCTCACGGTTCACCGAAGGGAACTTTCCCACTTTCCTTTGTGTGCATGGTGGGTGAAACTCAGCGGTTTGACTCTGCTCAGACACAAACAATGGCAGTGCACCGTTTTGAGATCCAGACCTTATCTAGACACTGAGGCCAGCACCCTTGGTTTTCAAATGCAAACATGGAGTAAGGGCAGTAAGAGTGTTACTTGGATCCAGCGCCATGGAAAGGGTCTTGTCTTTCCATCTGATGTGGATATGACAAAAAAGGCGCTTGCTTTGAACAGACTGGGGTGCTCCTCCACAGCAAAGGGTATGAATTATGAATCAACGTCCGGCTTTGCCATGACCAAGTCTTGGAAATACTTAGCAAGTTCTTTCACACAGAAAACGGGTCGGTGAGAACTTGACACGATCACTCAGCTCCCACAATGTTCTCCGCTGAAACACCCTGACAATCTCAACATGAAATTTCACAGCAGTGCAAAATCCATCCGCAACCCTGCACGGGTCTTTGCTGTCGTTGCCTCCTAATTATATAGTTGTTTTTTTTACTTCTGAATTTGCCTTAAATTGTACATGATTCAGTGGTGTTACCGGTACAGCAGCTGACCGGTCACATCTTGCTGTCTCACATGTGACGAAGGGCAGAAGACGTAAAATCCAGTGGTGAGGAGCAAGCTAAGGAGCTAGGGATATCTACATTCCCTCTTAAATGTGGAAGCAAGAAGCTACCAAGAGTTTCCCAACCACATGATAGTTGAAAATTTGAAACATTTTGAACCAGTTTGAAACTAGAAGAATCGGCCGAGTAAAAGGATTTGGTATAAACAGTTGAACACAGCTGGAAGGACTCGCGACATCGATGTTGCTGAGAAGGCAAGAGATGTGAAGAGATGCGATATTTTGTCGAATCATTCCTCTTTTCGGCTACCAATCATCGTTGCTGTTGTGGCTTTGGACTGATTCCGAGGTTGTTGAATACGGGCCGAACGGCTTCAAGTACAGCTCTGGAACGCAATCACGATCTTTGCTGGAGGATTCCACAGCCATCCACAGCCCGTGTTTGTTGAGACCGGTTCAATCCGTCCAAATCCGTCGAAGTCCACCGATTTCTTGGTCCATCCGGGTCGATCCATTTTGCGTAGACTTTTTTTTTCGAAAAAAGATGGCCCCCGTACTCTGTCTCATCTGTCATCCTTTGTCAGACCGTGGAGCAGAAACGACTGCTTTCTTTCTTGGAAGAGAATCGCCTTCTCAGTCTGTGGCCCAAGACACCGGCAGCGGCCAGCAGCGGGCAGCCGTGTGTTCTGTGGAATTCAGAAATGGCTGTTGACTCTGCAACAATATGTAGCAAATTAGGTAACAATGATTAACAATGTATTTTGTTGGGAAGTTGCATTCCCAAACTTGTGCAGTTTCCTTGATGTTTCAGACTTCCGTCATGTGTGAGGCTTGGCTGGGTCCCTGGTGAATCGACCTTTGACGCTCACAGAGAATCTCCGAGTGCCAGAGCCTGAGAACCTGAGGAAAGGGAAAGAACTCGAAAAACTTTTTTGAAATATGAAAAAGCATGAAAAAGGGAAACAAAGAGGAAAGAACTGAAAAAGAACACTGGAAATTGGGAAATCGGAGAACATTTTACAAACACATCATTTGACAGAAAAGATTTGAGTATGTACTTTGGAGACATGACGATGTGGATCAAAATCATTGGGCCACGAAGATTTTGGATGCTGCGTAGAATGGAAACTAAACATAAAACACTACGCAATCATGGCAATCATGTTTGTTTCGTTTGGCGACGCTTTTTTCAGGTTGAGCACACTGGAGCAAACTGGGATCCTTTCCCAGGTGGAGAGCTGCTTGGCAGAAGTGATAGAAACTTTAAAAAATACCTGGGCACTTTTGGATTTCATCTTGCGACTTGATCTCAAGTATTTTTCAAGTTTTTTCTACGTGTTCTTGTCCTGGTTAGACCACAGACTTCGGATCGAGCGATGTTCTCCTTGTACTGTACAGTCACACCACTTGCAAGCTTTCCTTCATTATGTTCATTTGAACCAGACCATTTTTTCAGATATTTTTGATTGTGCTTGAAGGATATGTGAGACTTTTCTGAGACGTAAAACCATAAAGAGCATGACTAGAATTTAGAAGTGACTTCAAGTGACCTCTCGATGTGTTTACTTTGCATCTTTACTCTCGCTAAGGCCTCGCGGCGCAACGCTATGGAGGTGTTCCCTTCGGCCTAGGAGGCTGACGTTCATTGCCAGCGTCAGAAGCAGCTTCTTTGTACCTTTGATCTTCAATGAACTCAGTGGATTCAACTGATGCGGCCCTTTTGCAAGCATTGCAACTTACAGAAATTCCTATGCGTTTCAGGCAGGCCATGTGAAAGGAATCATCTGGATTAATCTGAAAGATCCTGTCGACATGAGAAACATTTAGCTTTTGGAGCCATGTTTGGAAGATTTGATCATTGTGGATGGAAAACTGCACCAAAAAAAAGATCCATGGGCAGAACGCAAAATTTAGAAATAAATTGGAAAAGGACTGGGACACGTTGTCAAAAACGCAAGAGACAAAGGTCACATATTCCGGGAACCAAGTGGGAAAAACTGAGACACAATTGGGAAACCCCATAGGCAATGGGGCAAAACTGAGAAAGATCTGGGAAAAGTCTGGGAAAAATTTGGAAAAAGGCTGGGAACGAAGTCGGGAAAACTGGGAAACTGTTGGAGAAAGATATGAGAAAATTTGGGACAAGTCTGCGAACGTGGGGAACAATCAGGAAACAAGTCGAAACAAAAGGATTAAAACCACGAATTGGGAACGATCTGGGAAGAGCCCTGGGTTGACTTCACATCTGTACCACTGTGATCCACTGTGTACCTTTGACGAATCTTCGAAGTCGTCGAAGTCTTCGGACACGTTGCAGGCTTCGCAATTTTGGCCGCGGCGGTGTACGCAGGGTTCACTTTGCCCAACGGACTGCTGCTGGCCCTGCTGCTGGCACTGCCTGGGTTCCTTGGCATCGAGCTCATAGCCATCTTAAGCGCCGCTTGAGCCCAACACGTACAACTCCCACATTATTGACACATATTTGACAGACATTCATGTGGAATTGCAGAGAAGTCTTCGCTCCTTTGACATTTTTGTGGTGCTTTATTTTTGATTGTTTCCTTTTTTGTCGTAGTTTAAGAATGCTCAGGTGTTTTTTTGGTGTTTATGGTTTCTCTTGGCAGGGCACAGCCAGCAGCTGCTCTCAGCTCTTACAGGTTGGTTCTGGTCATCATTGGCGTGGCAATTGGACTGGTGAAGCCTCCCGTGTTGGGCAGCTCAGAGGGGTGGAGATTTGGAACGATGGAACGGATTCACACAATGCATACAATGCCAAGAAGAGTCAGTGGAGTCTTCCTTCATTTTCTTTTGTTTTCTTGATTTGCCACTGTGTGAGAGTGATAAATATGTTAAATTGATGTGCTCTGAGGAAGAGTGAGAGCTTCTCAAATGCGTAGTTGCCTGGCCCTTGGACATCTATTTCACTTCTTTGTGCCTTTGAAATCCTTTGAAATCCTTTGAAGCTGACACTGTCCTGTCAGCTGTTGTGCCAAGGAATATGAAGAGCCTAAGCTCTCGCATATTTTCCCTGCTGTGAGACTTGCCACTTGAGACCGTTCTGGTCTCCATGGCCTCGATGGTCTTAACTTTTTGTCAATTTTCAGTGACGAAAGAGGAGAGATGCAAAGATCAAAAAAAGACGTTTATTGATGAATTTATTGATGTTTATCGATTGTGAATTGTTTTTATACTTGGATGTCGATTGAGGGCGGATAGATCCACCAGATGTCAGCGCTCTGATTACTCTGTAGCGTTTCAGCTCTATCTGTTCAGTGCGAACTCCCACAACTTCGATTCACTGTAAAAGAGTTCGTTGGATCTGTTGGTCTCACTGTTTCCATGGATCAAACACATCCGAAAATCAGAGGTCGCAAGATGGGACTTGAAACCCAAGAAGCCCAGGAAGTATGTGATTTCAACCGCACCCTGCTTTTCTGGCATAGACAGTCTAGAATAGAAAGACAGCTGCCCAATGCTTCGCTTTGGAAGCGGTCCCAGAGTTGAACCTACAGACTTCCGATACAAATTCTTTCAAACTATCATATCATCACTTCAAGCACGCCTCCGCTCCACCTACGTGCCTGCACTTCCACGGGGAAACAGCAGTCTAGGGCAGATGGAGCCGTTTTCATGATGAGGATGTGCTATGTGTATCGAGGCTCGGTCATAGCTCCGACAGAGCATTTGTAGCATGATTTATTTCGATTTTTGCGAACTTGGTTCAAACTTTTAATATTTACGTTATTTATATACCTATGTGTCACACTATGTCATTCTATGTCTATGTTGAATTTTCCCATCCTTCAAAGCCGGGAACCGAAAGCTGTCCCGGCTCATTATAGAAAGTGCGTGCCAGGATGGCTTGTAGTCAGAACCTGAGCCCTACCTTGCCCTACGTTGCCCTACGTTGTGCGTTTCTTGGGATCAATGACAGATGATCAAAAGAATTCAAAAGATAGATGAACAGAGCCAAAGAGTTCCAAGATGTTTCGAAGACGTGTGTTCAATATTGTTCAACTTTGTTTTCTTTTGACTTTGTTTTGATTTTCGCAGGTGCTCAATTTCATTGTTCTGAGCGAGGCCAAATTCCAGGCACTTCTGAACCCGACACAATTTGCATGTTTTGGACTGTTTTGGATACATCTTAGGCTTCTGAGGCATTCTTGCGCAGTCTCCCACGCCCGGCGAGCTTCAATGAGTTTCAAAAACCAATTTGTGATGTGTCGGTAACTCGCTGAGTGGTACGAGGCTTCGTCCATCTCATTAGGACAGGAGGAGAGGTGCCAAATCAGCAGCTCCTGTTGCTCTTTCATCGCGGATGAAGAAACGTTTTTCTTTCACTTCAAATATGTTTCAAAAATTATTCTAATTGTCTACATCAATGCTGTGATTCTAACATGATTCAAATATGATGCACTGACATGCATTGACAAACCATCATGAGGTGGAATCTGGACTTCAAACCTGCGGCTCTCAGGGTTCCAGTATATGGTTTTCTTGATGTTTCTTAAAATTTGAAGACGCACCAGACTCACTACATTTTGGTTGCCGACTTGGCCTCTTTTTTACACTTTTCCGTACTTTTCCTTTCTTTGTAAGCTTTTCTGTCCTTGCTGAGCCTTGCTGCTTGTGTTTCTTTCACTTGTTTTCACTTTGGTGCACATAGGGCCGATGTCAGATTGCAGCCAGGTGGGGCTACATCTCAAAGTTTGGGTATAGTCCAGGGACTGGCAACTACAGCCTCAGACTTCGTGCGGTTTCACTGAAGGGAAGGCTCGGAGACACAGATGCCCTGTCAAACCGAGACTCCTGGGCCGGTCAACGATTGTTTCATGATGAACCCAGTCAACTTAGTCAACTAAGATAAGAATCTTAAGAAGGTCTCCTGATAGACTCCGCAACAGTTCGACAAAACAATCAGCGAGAAACAAACGAAAACAAAGGTATACAAAGGTGTGCAAGAATACATATTGCGGCTATTTCTCATTGTGCTTTCTTTCGGTACCTCCTGACCAATTGTTGTTTGGACATTGAGGCCATTGAGGCTGGGAGTAGGAAGTCAGCTTTGAGTCTGAGGCTCCAGAATACTCTGGAACCTCGCTTGGAGACTTACTTGGATGAGGTCGGCGACAGCAGATGCAGTGAAGTGCTAGGCCCTAGGCCCGTGCAATGCTAGGCAGTATAGGTGAATCTTGGAGCTGCTGGCAGGATTGGGACACTGTCTTGAACATGAAGGTCCGCAAGAGTTTTCCCTTTCATAGTTTCCGCAGTTTTCACATCTTTCCAGATCTTTCTAGATCTTTCCAGACCTTTCCAGATCTTTCCATATTCCATTGCACCTAGACTTACGATGTCACAGAGACGATCTGAGAGGATCGTAGGATCGTAGGATCCCTGTAGGATCCCTGTGGTCGGAAGAGCAAAGCTCGCAAGTCCTCGACGATTTCGGTTCCAAGTGACGGCCAGTACTGAGCTGAGCGAATTTCTGAGCGAATTTTGCAGAGCGATTGAAGTATTTTCAGTGTTTCTTGAGAGAACTGAAGATCTTCGAAGATCTTAGAAGATCGAAGATTTTTTTGGTTCTTGAGAACTCTAAAAACATTGGAGTTACATGTAGATTCTGGAGAAATTTTGATATTGTTTTGAGATCAGGTGGAGTAAGCTTTTCACCGGACAGGTGAGGAATATGGTGAGGCAAGTTCTTGAACATTTCTGCAGTGATCAGAGTCGCAATGTTTCTCGCTTTGCTTTCTCTGCTTTTCCATGGCAGATCACACGTGTGGTACTTTGTCCTCGTGGACTGCAGTGGTGCCTTGCAAGACAGTGGGCTGCCAAGTCTACACGCTTCACTTGGAGGAGATGACAAACGTAGTATACTTTACGTTAATATACCTTTGGGAAATGTCGGGATGCCAGGTGTTTTTTCATGTACATTCTATAGTTCTTTCAAGTTTCTTTGCTTTTGCGCTGAGGTGTGAAATTTGAGTACGAAATATCTCAGTTGAACCAGGCAGAGCTGTGGGTTCCTTGCTCGTGTCTCTGCGCCTGTCCTGTCTGGTTTGCAGCTTTGTGCTGAACTCTGAACCTTGCAGGGCCAATCTCACTTCTCTGTAGAAACAAGATGGCAGGGATCTCAGAAGCCTCTTCGTGTGCCCATGTGCGCTTTGAAGACGGTGTAAGAGTTTATTTTTGAGTGTCCTAAGTAAGATTCCTAAGTCGGTTCCACGCCTACGATCCAGAGCGAAAATTGCGAAAGTGCACTAGGTGCAAATCATAGCCATAGCATGCGAAAGTGCGCATGCCATCATAGCTTCCATGTCCTCGCAGTCGCTTCCATCTCCTCGATCTCCTCGATGCTGAGGACGCTTCCATCGAACATTCTTTCGCTTCTTTGCTTCGTCCTTTTTTGCGGCCTCTTTGCAAAGAGGTGCCACACTCAGACTGAAGAGAACCTCTGTGAAAGGCCAAGGCCAAAAAAGAACGCTGTCTGTGTTCCCATCTGCCCTGCAGTTGAGCCAAGGTGCTTGACAGAAATGTCCAGTGTGGGAAGACTGCATACTGTGTCTTGTCATCGTCACAGCGACGGTTTGGTGCTGAAAAAACAATGGATTGGTCGATCCGGTTGAGAGCGTGCTGAAAGCATGAACCACCAACCAAACGGTGCCAAGAGCATGATTGTTTCTATCTGGTGTTGTAGACTCTGAGGTTTTGCTCACTGTTACACTGGCAGCTTAAGCATGGGTTCAGCGCTTTCTTAATTCTCTATAATTCTCTCTCATTTTTGGAGGAAACCTGGTCCAAAAGCCACAGAAGCGACATGAATTGACCAAGCAGACCTCATAGTCAATTTGCTGTACTGAGGTGATTTGGGCTTTGGCTGCTGTGATTGCCATGCAGCTTCTGGCACAGTCAGGTCCCCAGAAGTACCCGCTGTGACGGACAGCATACAGCACTCGGCAAGCCAAAGCGCTCTTGTAGCGCTCAAAGCGCCTTGAAATGTGTCATACTGTGAGTGAAACTTGTGTCAACACATTTTGGATCTCATAGAGCTTCAGCAGAAAGAGAAAACAGCGATCCGAGCCAGGTCGCTTCATGCCTTTCACTTGTGGAGGCGAGGATAATGCCATTCATCATTGTTGCAAACCAATTGCATCAATTGCATCAATTGCATCAATTGCAGCAATTGCATCCATTGCATCGATTGCATCGATTGCATCGATTTCGATTGCATCGATTTCGATTGCATCGATTTCGATTGCATCGATTGCATCAATTGCATCAATTGCATCAATTGCAGCAATTGCATCAATTGCATCAATTGCATCAATTGCATCAATTGCAGCAATTGCATCCATTGCATCGATTGCATCGATTGCATCGATTGCATCGATTTCGATTGCATCGATTGCATCAATTGCATCAATTGCATCAATTGCATCAATTGCATCAATTNATCGATTGCATCGATTTCGATTGCATCGATTGCATCAATTGCATCAATTGCATCAATTGCATCAATTGCATCAATTGCATCAATTGCAGCAATTGCATCAATTGCATCAACTGCATCAACTGCATCAATTGCATCA
>BGPT01000475.1:13167-23363 GCA_003297045.1 Symbiodinium sp. clade C Y103 | reverse complement strand
CGGCGTCGAGAGGTGCAATTTCACAGTAACGTTCCAGCTGCCTTCCAGGAAAAAAACAGCTTCCCGCACGTGTGTTGGCGTCTTGATCCCCTTTTTGTGTGCGCAGTTGATCCCCTTTTTGTGTGCGCAGTTGATCCTTCTAGTGTGCGCAAATGATCCTGTTTCTGTGTGCGCAAATGATCCCTCTCCCGTGTAGCCATGTGTTGTAGCCATGTGTAACATCTTGACCGCGCTGAACAACCTTTGCAGCAGAGTTTTGGCAAAGACTGCAGCTGCAAAAATGGTGACCGTGATCATAGCAAGTTTATATGTGTATATATATATATACATATATATGTATATATATATATATATGTATATATATATGTATGTATATATATATATATATGTATATATATATATATATGTATATATATATGTGTATATATATACATACAAGTAAGTTATATAAGATATATAAGCTATATAAGTGTTTCTGTCCTGGTTTGATGTTCTCAGTTTGATTTGTTGAGAATCTGTTTGATCTTGTTTGATCTTTGAGAATTGCGAGCATGATGATAGTGTTGCCAGGCCGGTGGCAGCTTCCCGGGGCACTGCTTTCCATGGCCCCAATTTGGGAGCTGCTTCCAAATGCTGCTTCCTCAATGGCTCAATGTAGTCACGTAGTCAGTCCGTCCATGGCAGTCCATGGACACATTGAGTTCAACTTGCTTTGCCGAAATTGACTTCCGACTGTATGGTGTGACGTCTGAAATTTTTGATGCGGCAGCTGGATCTTGAGGTGGTAGCCTTTACAACGGCGCTGAGTGTCTGAGGCTCACCTCACGAGTCTTCACTATGAGAGTGAACCAGGAAAGAAGTGGAAATGAATGATGCAGGGCTCTTGTGCCATTGCTTTGGTGAGTTTGAGGTCAGTGGCTGGACTTGGGTTTGCAGTATGGTCCTCATTCAGGCGACTGCAAACTTTGGGAGAGCGATAGAAGCGCCATGAAGCACCTGAACTTTGGCTTTGTGAAGCAGGAGATGTCTTTGCAACTTGACCTTGCTGCTTTCACAGCCGTAGCACTCTCCTGAGCCGTCCAGCAAGATTGAATGCATCTCATGTCCCAACTAGAGCAGAGATCGGATGGATCGTCAACAGAGCACAGCCACAATTTCAACCACTTTTGCAAGTTTCCAAATATTTCGCATTTCTGAATTGCTCACCACCCAGCAGTATACAGCCCTAGGCTCACCCGAACAGTCTCGGAGAGTTGCTGTCACGACAGCGACATTTTTACAGCAAAGGTCGATACATGCGGAGCTCAGTGGAAGTCATCTTTGGACATATTGCGGTGGGGCCGGAGGCAGCTCTGCTCCGATTCAATCCGGTGTGTTGTTTTTGATTCTGCAAGGACTTCCAGAAACACTTTCTGTCACTGCTGAGTTTTGCACATTGAGTATCATTGAGTCATACCTGTCATGCTTCTTTGTTTCCTCTTGTTTTGTCACATTGGGCCTGACGAAGCTGCCAAAGGCGGGGGCTGAATTGTGATGGAGCGAAGAGTGCTGCTTTGGCATCTTGTGCAGAAGTGCGGATACTAAGCAGGAACGTTTGATACCAACCGGATTTGTACATGACAGATAATTATTAGCCTGACTCTCCAGTTATGAGAAGTTATGACGAGGCTGTGTGAGTTGGTTGAATGATCTGTAGAGAGACAAGACATGCGCTGACACAAACGACGTTGAAAGACGACGATGGCTTGATCTGAGGCCAATTCCTGGGAACATTGCATCAGGGTCCTGCCTGCCACCTAGCCGAAGCGATTCTAAATGCAAGCAGCGCTTGAGGAAAGCATACAGCTGGATGTTAAATCTATAGACAAACAGACGCACATGATAGAAACAGTATTGCATGAATCATAGGAATCATAGGAATGATATTAATTATACACATTACATATACATAGATGTAAACACATGTGGATGTATAATATATAAGACACATATATATTGTAAAACACTGGTAACGGAGGAATCCAACACCAAGCAAATGATCTGACCCTGTCAGTTGAAATCCAAATGAGATAGTGACCCTGTCACAAACAAATGATGGAATCACATCAAGAGGCAGTTGACACTGAAATCACACTCCCTGAAAACTCTGTTGATGTGATTCACGGAGCCATTGAATGGCTTGCTTTCTGTGGGCATTCGCTTGCAAACTAGCCGCTTCATCGAAAAGCTGGAATGATCCTTGTTCCAATGCCGCCCGAAGAAGTGTTGAATCCATGTTCTTCGTTAATGGGTCCGCTAATTGGAGTGCCGTTGGAATCCAACGAAATATGCAGTGTTCCAAGCATCTCTCTTTAATCAAGAGTACTTCTAGAGTCGTGCGATACTCTTCGCAGCTAGGCATCGCTCGTCGGCTGACGAGATCGTACAAGGATTTGCAATCGGTCACTATGACCGCCGCATGCAATTGACCGAATGCCACTGGTGGAGTCCGCCAGTTGAACTGCGGAATCACCAAGGTACCCCACAGAAGTCTACACCATCCCATTTTATCTACACTACGAGACATGGAAAAGGCTTCCGCTGAAAGTGTTGATCGAACCACACGAGAGATCTTCTTAGATGACCATGAAAGTGGACTGATTGGAGCTTTTTGGTTTTGTTGCAGTGAAGGTGTCGTGGCGAAAACCATTGTTCCTTGAAAAGAGGATAACTGTTTCGGACTTGCAAACGAGGCATCACCAAAAACAACGTGCGTCAACTCTTGAGGATCAATTGCTCTGAAACAGATGTTTACGTCACTGGTTTCTTTGGCTTCTCGGAGAACTTTATTTGCTTCCAGCAAAGTAGACACTGTTGGCTTTGACAACTGAACTTGTATTTCACCCAATTTGGCCGCCATGTCCGGTCGGGTGTGAGTAGTAGCATACTGTAAACTACCAATCAAACCTCGCAGACATGTCATTTCGGATTCTGTTACTGGTTCATGGCTAAGGCTCCTGCGGTGTTTACCTATCTCTATACATGGAATGGCATGAACATAGTCTCCTTGATTCGCTCGAATGCTAAAGTCAGGCAACTGTTCAAGCTGGATACCAGTGAACACGAACTTACGCTGTTTGTACGACCCAAATGGCAGTTGTTCTCGGAGCAGTTCAATACGGGAATGAAACCAGGAATCACCGCCACAAATGCCATCATCGACATGAGTTCCCAAAACACCGTGCAAAGTTCTTTGATCGCCTTTCCATGTTTCAAGGTAATATACACAGGGCTCTAGTGGGTGAACTTTAAATCCCAGAGTTTGAAGCTGTTTGGAAAGTTCCTTGTAAAACAGTAAAGGTGCATCAACTCGACCATATGCATTTCCTATGAGAGCACACACTTGATTTGGATCTAACTGCATTCGATCTCGAAGTTCTTTGGGAGGTTCCATGGCCAACGGATTGTTGCTGTCCGCCTTTCCACGTAGGAAGGCTGTCTTAATATCGAATGAAGTGAGGACCCAATGTTGTGATGCTATCAGTTGTAATACTGTATGGCGACCTTCACGTGATAAGGTCGGTGCATCTCTACTTACCTCAGTCAAACGAGGATCTTGGTAGCCAAGAACAACTAAGCGAGCTTTTGCCTTGCGGCTACCGGCAGCACCATCATTCTCAGGCACACTTTTCCACGTTAAAACCCATCGAGACTTCAGGATTTGTTCAGGATTCAGATGCTTCCGGAGCACGGGCTTCAAAGCACTTGTTTGGAGCCAGCAAGACAGCTCAGCTTCTTTGGCTGCTGAAAACAGCTTCCGATCTTCTGCACTTAAGTCCTTAAGCTGGACTTCCGCTCGAGCCCTTTTACTGGCAGAAGCTACTTGTGCGAGCTCTTCCGGGTGTGCCGCTTGAGACCAATGGATGATATCTTGTCTAGACATGGGAACTTCCAGCATGAAACACTGATGTTCATGAGGCATTAGAGGTTCTTCGAGGTATGGCATACCATCTTCTGCCAAACAAACTTCGGCAGTGTCTTCTCCAGCATGAAAAACGTTCCATTCATAAATAGACTGTCCTACATCCTCGTTCTCAAGGGTATGGCAAGTCAAAACATTTTCTGTCTCGGCCGTTTCAAAAGGAGGATTGTTCTCAGGATCAAGGTCAATTGCTGTTTCATCTTGAAAAGGATGTGCAGATTCTGTTGGAGGATCAGCTGGCGATTCATGTTGAGGAGTTTGAACTGGTGTCGTAAAAGTGGAGTCAAGTTGATCTGGAAACGCTTCGCTTTCGGGTTGGATACTGGTCTGAACACTTAGAGGTGGATCTGCTTGCTCTACAGGAGTTCCTGGAGTATACATCTCATCATCATGATCTCTGTCTTCGGGGATTGGATTTGATCTGGAACTGGAAAAACGTTGCACATCTTGAACCGCTTGATCCAGAGATTCTGAAGATCCATTCCATTCCCGAAGGGATGCCGGCCTCAAATTCTCAGGGGCGCAACGGAGGAGTCTGTCTCCGTGAGACACCCAGATGGTTGTTGAACCATCTTGCAGAACGACACGTCCAGGTCCATGCCATCGACCAACTTCTCTCCTACTGCCTACGTTCTTCTTTCTCCAGTACATAACGGTTTGACCAATGGTATATGGTCCAGGCAGTGGATTAGATTTTCTGAGGATGGCACGTCTAATGGCTGCGTCGTTATCTGCCAAAAGAAACATCTTCCGGGCTCGAGACCGAGTTTCCAAATTCTGGCGAAATCTTTCACTTTCCAGGGTATTTCCATCAGCAAGGCTGTGAGCAGCTACTTGGTCATCGGATGTCAAGGATGCAGGAAGTCTTGTAGCTTTACCCAACACTATTTGTTCGGGAGAATATCCCTGATTTCTTGAAAGTGCGTTTTTGGCTTGGAAACATGCTCTGAGTACTTCATCCAGTTCCTGGGGATCACCAATGATCTTTTCTTGATCAAAACGATTCAACATGTTTTTGATGATTTGGCCATGTCTTTCAACTCGACCCTTTTGCCAGGCCTCGGTCGACAGCCGGGGTTCGATGTTTTGTTCTTGCAAAAAGGTAAGCCACTGATCGGCTCGGAACTCACCCGCAGGATCTGAGTAAACCCCTTGTGGATGTCCGGCCCAGGAGGACCACATATCAAGGAAAGTCGGAACAACGTGTTCCAGGTGTCTGTTGGAGATTCTACGGCCCAAATGAAACAGTGATGCTTCATCAATACAGTGAAAAACCATGACCTGAAAACCGGCTCGACCTGTCCAGTAAAACCCATCAATCCCGACTAATTCATTAAACTCTTTGGGTTCATGAAGTTTTGCTGGTCTTTGATGGCTAAACTTGGTGGTCTCCACACAGGCATCGCAAATATATTCCTTGGCCGCTTCCACAATGTGCTCAGGAGCACCAGTCGCATGCAAATGCTGAGAGAGTACCAAAGGATTGGGATGTCCTAAGTTCTTATGCAGTTTGATTAAATCTTGCTTTTCTCGATCATTCAACAAACGAAACTTGGGACCATGCAATGGTACTGGAGGCGGTGCCCAGCCTTCGCAAGCAACATTACTCGTACGAGCATGCACAGCAGTCGGGAGTCCAATATGCCCGGAGGCACGAACAGCAGACATGGGCTCGGTCATGGCCTTTACTTCATCAAAGCTGGCATCAGGAACTGGCGCTGGAACTGGCACATGTGCAGATTCATTGTTGGGAGCACTACCAAACAGAGTTATGGTAAGCTTACTAGGGATGTTCTTACGGATTCTTTGAGCTCGAGTTTTCTGATGCCAATCTTCTATTCCAAAATCAAAAATTTCTGAAGTCTCCCGATGCATGCAAACAGTGTACCTCAGTGGAAACTGATGGGACGGTGGTGCATGTAAAGGAACTTGAAATTTTTCGGTTCCACGGCATACAAACATGTCGGAGATCTTAAGAGAATCCTTGACGAGCTCTTGAGCAAGGCTCCACATTTCGGAATCTGCAGAACATCGTGCATTGCCCACTCGTGGTGCTATCTTCAGAGCTGCATCCATTACTGCCTTCCATGGTTCGGACGCATGAGGAGGCAACATCGGAGCATTCGCAGGCTCTACAGAAGGATTCGGATCCCTGGGTGCATGGTCAGAACTTTTCGCTCCATCCGCAACAACAGAACTGGGTGGCTCTATGGGTGCATCATGGGATACCTTCAACCGCTTGAACCTGGAGTGATCTAATCTGGGTCTTTTCTGAGGTCGTTCATCTTCTTCATCATGAAAAACAAGAGCATGTTCATCTGGACCTACTGCAGTATGTGGTGAAAGACACAAGGTTCTGGCCATCATTCGGGCAAAGCCTGAGCAGTAGGTTGCACAGAAACTGGGCAGTCGCTGACGGAACCCATGGATGCGCACACTTCCTTCAATGCGTTGATGATCATGTTGATCTGCACATTTGCGACCATGAAGAACATGGAACATCTGTCGTGAAGAAGTCAAAAGCTGGCTACTCTTGCGTAGGAACTTGTTGGTCTTTGGAATGCGCAGACCGAATTGACACATATCAAAACGAGCCACTACGGTCTTCGAGAGGATTGGTTCAAAAATCTTCAAATGAGGAAGACCGGATCCCGCTGGCTGTTCCAAATGGAAATGACGATTCAATCTGGTTTGATATTGACAAATTCGCACACACAATTTCGCATGAGGCAGCTGTTGATCTTGCTTGGATTGAATCATGTCAAACATGTATTGGCTCTTTTGCTTATTGAGATGATTCCAACCTCCCCAGGGGCCGCACTCTGGTGCCATCCAAATGTGCTCAGGTTGATACCTTTCAATCCAACTCCAAAGCTTTTGACGGCCGGAAAAGGTGGCCAGGTCTCCATCTTGTTTGGTAAACCGCATGGCAGTATATCCAAGATTCTTGATGGCTTCTGTGAGTGGACTGTTTTCATTTGCATAAACCTCCAAACAAAAAATACGTGGTGTCTTGGTGTGTACTGAAGTGGAAATGAAAATGGATTCTTCCAGTTGGGATATGGTGGCATCAAGGTGTTCTGACAAATTGGATTGTTCTTGAAGTTGAGTTTTGTTCAAACGATTTCTCATGTCCGTCACTTCCTGATGGAATATGCTTTCACTCACAGATTTCGGCCGATCTCGCGTTCCCACAGCTGACCATAACGGACAAAATCTTGGTGTTCTGGCATCAAGCTGTGGTAACGGGCCAGACTCCACTGCAAGTATCCGGGATCCTTTTGCATCACCTCCGCATAAGATTTCCCTTTGTGCTTTCGACCAAAAGTGATCGTATTGGTTCCCCACTCTTCCAGAGACAAATTTCCGGGAAGAGGAAGGGTCAGCGGAGTGGGATCGGGCAATTGCCCTCGATTTGCCACACGGCTCACTGGTGCCACGCTCACTGTCTCCTGGACCACAATCTCCTCGATCTCTTCGACCTCTTCCCAGCTTGGGGCTACTGAAGTCACTGAGGGAGCTGGTACACGTCGTTGAGTCAGATTCTTGGGCTGGGCTGCCGTCATCATCACAGAACTGCCGGCGGATTGACTGGGCCCGCTTGTCATCACAGCTTTGGGCTTCTTCTCGGGACTCTTGGAAATCTCGCCTTTCAAGGCTTCCAGTGAAGCTCGCTGCACATTGATCTGATGCATCATCTCCTGCAGGCTTGCATGGAGCTCCGGATCGTTCTGTGTATCTGACTCGACGATCACTTCCTGTTTCTCCAGTTGATGGACAAGGATCTGGAGGAGCAAGGTCAGGAGGTGGATGATCGCCTCGGCAATCGTCTTGAGCACACTCACCATGGGCGGCATTGTCTCGGGACACTGCACGTGGGCTATGCGAAGACACGGCACTTGGAATCTTGGTGTGAAAGCTTCGGCTGGAAGAAAACTTCATTGGCTTTTTCACAGTGGCTGAGTGAAATTGACAATCCCCTGCAATTTCTCCATTGGAAATTATGCTATTTTTATTTTTGGCTGGCCCTGAAACGATATCCCCGTCAGGAACTACCCCATTGGTTTCTTCTTTCTGGATTTCAACAGTCTTTTCTCGAATTGGCATGTGAAAAAAGGCGGTTTCTTCGGTAGGACAAATGTCGAGCAAATTGATGAGATACAAGCCTGTGGGACTGGTTGCCAAATGAAAAGGAACATCTTGCACTTTGGACATGACACATTCATCTCGCTGTGAATCCAAGGAACCATGCAACATCTTGAAAGCACGTTTGGAGAAAAGAAATGGAGTCAAACCAGGCACAACTTCCACCGACAGCCACAGCTTCTTACGTTCCTTATGTTTGAGAGGGATCTGAACAGCATACACACTTGTCAGAGTTTGATTGTTTCCAAATCTGAACTTCACCTGGCTGTCCTTCTTGCGAAAACTGTCACTCAAACGATCAGGCAACGATTGCTTCAACTTGGCTAAGGTCTTTTCACCAATGATGCATCTACTGGCTCCGGTATCTAAGATTGCATGAGTGCAAAAGGTTTCCAAACTGCTGTACACATTCTCGGATGCGTCCTTCTCGGAACGATCAGATTGCAGAAAGCGACATCGAGACGTGTCAGACTTCAGGCTTTCAGGGCTTTTCCTGGGCAATGATGGCGAAAAATGCAAGGCATGTGTTCTGGTGGCTGGCTTGCTCAACCTAGCTATCTTCCTATTAAACCCCGCCATCCGATTACTCAGGTTATTTACCCCCTTTATCTTACCCTCATGAGACAACATGAAACATGTTTCTTCGGCAAGACATGTATGCAAACAGGCTTCGGTGCTGGGCATCTCATATTCATCCTCAGAAATCACTTCATCCACAGTCATATCGGAGTGGAAAACTTCCTGGGGACGTTCATCGATCACGACATTGGCTGAGGCCGCTGTGGACGGTACATTGGACTGTGCTGCAGAGTTCAATGGGCACTCTGCTTTCCAATGTCCAAGCGCCCCGCAACGGCGGCAATGGCTACGAGAGATTCGCTGCAGCAAGGCATCTCGATCTTTGGAACGTTTGCCGAAACTCTTACCACGGCTCTTTCCAGACTTCCCTTTTCCTTTGACAGGCCAGAACCCTCGGCTCTTGCGTTTTTCGACCAACTTGGATCGAGCCTCAATGTAGCTCGTGAGAGCTTCGAACATTTCAGGCGTCTCCTGAAGGAACTCCTCGAACTCACCTTCGAAATTCGCCACTGTAAGGGCGTCAGCATCTTCCTGGGCAACAAGAGTATCAATGAATTCTTGATCCAGTTCGGGCTCAAAATCTTCGGAGGAGGCATGAAAGACACGTTCAACATGACTGGCATCCATCGATGCAAGTCCCTCATGAGACTCTTCCAGCACATGTGCATCGTAGACCTTGGTCTTCTGGCTGGCTCGACCGGACTGAAATTCATTGAAAAATTTGCTGCCAAGCAAGCGAAAGGACTTGACAACAGGCTGATACTTGAGTTCACCCTCATGTTCCAACAAGATTCGTTTCTTGTCATCGGCACTCAAAGTCGACTGACGAAGCAAGACGTATGCTTGAACCTCTTCTAAGGTGGTATTTCTCGACAAGAGCTCAACAAAATTGGCCTCCATTCGAGCAAGAAAGGAGTCATGAGATTCATCGGCACGCTGAATGGTTCCATACAAGGACTTCTCGAAGTACTCGTAGCGCTCCTCGAGCTCCGTAGAGCCCCAGGAGCCTCCTATGGCTTCCACAATGGCAGCCACACCATCTGTCGATTTGACCTTGAGCTTTGCAGGAGGAATCCTAGCGACCTTCTTGAAAGCTGTACCTTCGACCAAAAGGGCCGCTCTTGGTGCTAACTGATCCAGAAACTCTACAGGCCAAAGTGCTGCTAAGAACTTAAGCTTCTGTGTGTATTCCTGGACGTTCGTAACACCTGGTTGAAACTTCGGAATCTGGCTCCAAGGCAGTTGAGGAGTCACCGGTGGTGGTGTCTCATCATCAGGCACTGGAGGCAATTCGTCTCCACCGGAACCAGAAGGCATGGTGGCTCAAAAGGCTTGCACAAAGCCGAACTCCCTGGATCGACCGCTCTTGCAGATATCAAATGATAGCTGGAGCACAAGGCTCCGCTACCAGTGTAAAACACTGGTAACGGAGGAATCCAACACCAAGCAAATGATCTGACCCTGTCAGTTGAAATCCAAATGAGATAGTGACCCTGTCACAAACAAATGA
>BGPT01000475.1:438-13160 GCA_003297045.1 Symbiodinium sp. clade C Y103 | reverse complement strand
GCCCTCCCACCGCGTGGTGCTTGGGCACGAAAGATCGGACGTCGATCACATGCACATCAGCTGGAATCACATCAAGAGGCAGTTGACACTGAAATCACATATATATATATATATATATATATATATATTATATATATATTTACATATGTACAATAGTCAGCAAGATCTCAAGTGGTCGCAGGTGGCATGTGACACGATCATGCTACGCGTCACAGACAGCTGGTTGTAAATCGCAACAATCCTCGCTTAGGTTAGAATCGCGGTCGGCAACATCTGAGAAGGGTCGAGGTCAGAAATGGGGATGAAACCTGCACCAGAGCAGGATTTGCATGCAGTTGAAATGGCTGGAAAAGCTTCAAGTATTTCGATTTCCCCTCGCATTTTCTTTTTGGTTTCTCCATTGTCTCGTGGTATTTGTGAGGCCTCAACTGGCTGAAGACCAGGCCTGATGGAAGTAGTGAGACTGAATGATTGAGAGTGCTACAGAGAGTCCTGTGTTTGAGGTTTCCGCATTCATGAATATTGACAAATTCTTAACCTAAATATGTCCATGTAGAGCGGGAGAGGATGGTCCAAGTGTATCTAAGTGTCAGGTTGATGAGTTTACAGAGGTCGTGAACTCACAACATGAGAACATGACATGAACATGACATGAACATGACATGACCTTTGTAATGCGAAGACACAACACTTTTCTCCAAGAAGGAGCTCCAACGCGGTGACGGCCCGTTGACGACTGTGACGTATTGACAGTCCTGTAACCTGGTGGGCTCAAAGAGACCCCACGAACCGAGTCTGACCGTGTCTATCCGTGTCTAACCGTGTCATTTGGGAAGCTGCTAAGCTGCTGAATCTAAAATGATGCACGATGCAAATTTCGAGAAAACTGTTGAACTATTGCATTTATTGCATTGAGCATCATTGAATACTTCTTGAACTATGTTGGACTCCAGGCTATCTGGCTTCAGCTCTTCAATTGCTGCTTGCGATTCTGCGCATCGCTGGGTACGCGTGGCCAGAATCAGGGCTTGAGCCCCGTATGAAATCAACACAAAAGATTGCAAGGTTGGAAACACATAAGAAATTTGAATTGTCGATCAAGAGTCTATTGTCACATTTTGTCACGATATCATTCACATACTTCAGTGTACTGTACTGCATGTCATCCACCTTTTGGCTGATTGGCCAGTTGGTCTCTGGCAATATTCGCACCCAGCTTGACATTGCTACCCTCCTGACAGGACTGGGCTTTTGAACTGCTGCAGATTGCAAAACAAGGATTACGCTTTGGACTCAGGACCTGCAAGTCGCAGGAGATGTTCGGAAGCACGCACCTTTCAACACAAGTGGGTAAGCAGGGCACCTTGTGAATGGCAACTTGTTGACCTTGATTGCAAGATTTGACACACAATGAACCACTCAATGAACTTGCTTTCTTCGGTCTATCTTCAGGTATCGACGTCAGCCTCTTCAATGCCGCTTTGAGTGCCTGTGAAAGCGCTTCTGCATGGCAGATGGTGTTTGAGGCAGATATCCTACAACTGTGCTGAAACACATCTTTCTTTGTATGCAATATGATCCAATATGTAGTTGGAATAATTCCTTTGCTTTAGGTTTTTTTTATTTTTTGTGTATGTTTTTGTGATCAGAATTTGGTTACATCTCCTGGACTCTGGTCTTGTGAGATCTTGCGAGTGCCTCCAGCGTAGCCAAGAGTCGCCAGGTTTGGTCCTCTCTGAAGGCGCCACGAAGACACCGAGATAGACAGAGAGGAGGACAGAGAGGAGGACAGAGAGGAGGACTAAAACTGTTTTCATTCTTTTTTCCAGCTCTGTTCAGCTCTGTCTCTGTTCAGCTTTCCCTTCGAGCCTGCTGCCTGCTGTTCAGCCTTCGCATGGCGAGGTCACTAAATTGAAACCTGATTTGATTTCTTGGAACACGCATCTTGGGAGCATTCAGAATTTCAGTTGAATCGCCTGTATCTTTCAGTGATTGATGTGCTTCATGAGTGCCTTCCATACAGAATGACATAGGTTCTTGCATTCTTCATGTCATGATTGTTCTTTACGATATTGTGTAATATTAATTAGTACTGTGTATCTACTGTAGTCAAGGTTGCTGGGATCTTGCCGGGAGAGTTGGCCAGATGCTCTGGAGGTCTGCTTTCCGACAAGTCTTCGCGTTGATTCTCTTTGAGTATACATTGCGTATGTAGCACCCGTGTTTGGCGGCTTGTAAACACATAGATCATTGTTCTTGATGAATGGGGAGTCAGTACTTATGAGTAATAGCCCACCAAAGCAGTTGATTTATTTCTTAGGTGCAAGATGTTCCTACTTGGGTGAGTGGACTTTGAATTATTCCTTTTTTTTTGTGGAATGTCAAGGTGGTGACCAGTCGAAACCATTCCTAATGCCTTCGTATTTGGTGCCATGACTACAGAAACTTGCCTTCCTTAGCCTTAGACATCCTTGAATACCAAAGATATGAATGATCAGAGAACAATGGAAGACGGATCAATTTGCATCGTACCGCCGCACATCGTTCGTTATGAAACGTACTACGAAACTTATGAAGCTCTTTGCCTTTTCAGAGAGGGTGGGGGTTGCCATTGAAAACGGCTGCCACTGAGAGCTGCCATTTACTGTAGAAAGGCACACAGTGCCCTGCAAAGACAGCGAATGCGTCCAGATGTAGCCCGAGCCTCAGAAGAACCGCAGTTTTTAAATATCTTTAAGTGAAACTTCAGCAGTTTTGTTTGAAACAAATTCAAGAGGAGGCTGTTTAAGAAATCAAGACCACATTGAGGTGTCACACACGGCGTTGCTAGCAGCTTGTGAGCGAGGTTCCATTTACATTGCACTCTGACCAACAGAAAGAGTTCGCTTCTTTTATTTCCGGAGTTTCTTTTTTCCAGGAAACAACAACCAGAGGAATCTTCTGACATGGTTGAATGTTTCTTTTCCCAAAGTCCTATCAACCGCATCATGGAAGGTCTCCGATGGTCTTTCACGCTTTGGCAGCTCGAGCAGGCGCCTTGCATGACAAGAGCAGAATGAAACAAAGTGAAACCTTTGAGGCATGATGAAACCATATGAAACCTTTGGATGCTTCGTGATGACTCATGATGACTCCAAACGAAGTGAACACGTGAAGCCGGTGAAGCCCGGTCAAAATCTGAACCAAAATCTGAAGCCGATGGCGAGGGTCAGAGACACTTGGCCGCCAGGATGGTTTGAGCCTGAACGTGTCTGGTGCTTACGAGCAGACTGGTGGCAGCTCCTGTGAAGGCAGAAACGTAACGTTTAGAAACCAGAAGAAATTGTGTCACATTGTAATTCACAAGCTTGTATCAGAGCTTGTATCTGTGCTATTCCAAGCTCTGATTTTGTGCAAAAAAAGCTTCTGAGACTTCAGGCAGGCTTTCACGGCTGCTGCTGCCGCCTGTCAGAGCGCTGGTCGCCTAGGGTCCGCTCCTGAGTTCTGCCGAGACTGTTCGAAGCCACCCATGTACAGCTGTCAACTCTCCACGCTTCTTGCGTTAGGATGAAAGGAACCAATTGGAATCAATGATGATTTTCATAGGCCGTTTCGCTTTTGATCTTTTCACGTCACATACATATGCACAAAGCGGACTGAAAGGAGAATATTCATACTCCCATAGCTAAAGTTTTCCTGGCTGGTGACATTGCCATTCTACTGCACGTCACTTCATCTTGATTGCCACGTGAGCGATTTTCTTTCCGTTAAGCATTAGTTGGTGCTTGCCTGGGGCATTGATTTTTTGCTTGCTATTTTCTTCCACTTCCAGGTTTGCTCTGGCAATCATTGACAAGATTCAGGATCAGGCAGAACGAACATTAACTCCAGCAAGATATCCAAATACATCACAGAAGTAAAGCAAGGAAGACTCCAGAGGAAGTTACAAAGAAATTATCTTCATTATCGAGTCTGGAATGAATATGGAGAAAACCAGACAGTTTGACCTACCTTCAGGCAAAAGTTAGTTTTCCATCAGTTCTAGACAGCCAATTTTTATCAAACAACTGTCTAGAACTCTTGAACTGATCATTTTCATTCATTTTCTAAGCCTTGGGTCGTCTGGAGGCATTGATGCCCGATGCTGCAGTTTTTAGCACGGCCTTGTTGGCTTGCGAACGTCTCGGCAGTTTCGAGAAGGCCTGAACCTCATCTCGCGACCTCGATGCAGCGACCGCCAATGACAAAGATTGAAGGCCATGGCAGGCCTTTCAACTGCCCTTTCAATGGCTTCAAATTGAACCTCAAATGCTTTCATCTGAAGCAATGGCTTTGGCGTTTCCAAGGCTGAAGCAATCCTTGAAGAATCAGCCAGACAGCGTTTCTGATCCCAGTTGCAGCATTGAACCTCTTGTTGAAAAGTGACAGTGTAGCATAGGTCCGGGTTTCCTATTTAGCAAAAACCGCATTACACTTGCAGAACTGAAGTAACTGAAGGTGAACAATCAGATACAGTCAATCGACTGTATTGAGTTGACTGATTTGTCGTCATTCTCTGCAGCTCAATCGGCTTCAGCCTGGCGGGAAAGTGAACGAGTTCGAAATAGTTCAAAGATGCAAAGATCTTGGGACTTCGTAGCCACGAAGAAATTTGAAGAAACAGTTCGTACCGAAGTTCGTACCAGATCATTTCAGAGTTTGTGCGGAAGCATCTTTTCCTGTCTTGTAGCTTGGCAGACAAGACTCACTATTGTGGCATATTGTGGCAATGTGAGACAGTGAAGGGTGACATAAAAGTGAGAGGCTCGATGAGAGGCACAGAGACCATTCAGTGTCCAGCAGAGGTTTGGCAGCAAGGCTTTTTCTGACAGCAACTTCGGCCAACCTTCTTTTCAGGGTGCTGCGCCAATGGCGGTTTGGTGTCACAATGAATGACGAGGACACGTAGTGACATAGTGCAGAGGTGTTCAAACATCACTGTGAGTTTCAGCATTTGATCGGAAGTGTGTCACACACACTGAATTTTATGATTGCTGAACCGTCAGCAGATGTCCCATTGGTGCAAGCAATGCCTCGTGGACTTTCCTCTATTTCTCTACGTATCCTGAAATTCTATGTAGATCTTCCGTTTTCTTTCTTCGTTGAGTGGTCCATTTACACTGATCCAATGCGCCAGTCCTCAGATGTTTGTCCCCGCCTTGGTCATCAGCAACCCCATGCGGTTCGTGCCTTGCAGGATCTGCACAGCGAGGACACTTCTCCGGGTTTGTTTGATTTATTTGATAAGTTGTGAAGTTCCTGCTTTGTCATGAATTTGGAAAGTGCGTAGGTGTTGCCTTCAGTGTCGGAATCGAGATATCACACGAGATCACGAGATATTGTCTGGGAGTTTTTGCTCATCCTGCAGGCTTTACTGGCAATACTCAGCTGGAGATTTCATGACATTTCTCCACGCCCATCAGATTCCAATGGCTTGATATCATTGGATGAGTTGATATCCATTGCCCAGGATGATGATGAAGATGGCGAAGATGATGAAGATGACGAAGATGGCGACAGTGCTGCATTTCTGGGCAGATCCAGCGACGCGCTGGCAAAGCTGCGTCCTCGGCGACATTTGCCAAAGCTGTAAAGGAAGATGAAATAAAGGAAGATGAAAGCCGAGTGGAATGAGAGCAAGAACTGTAAGAACTGCTCCTGGTGCAAAGATGTGCCAAGAAAGTTCATTAAGATATGGCTGTGATTGTGATGAAAGAGATGCGTGTTGTAGAGATTGTGCATCTATCTATGAGTGTGCGATTTGCTTTGAAGTTGTCGTAGAATCGGTAACAATGAACAAATATGGTGAAATATGTTTCACCTTGGATAATTTGCCTTAAGATCAGTTCTTCTATCCATAAGTTTGGTGAGTCCCTTCTGGACTCACCCTCTTTCACTTCGTTCAGATTGGTCAAGGGTCATGTCATGTCGTGTCATGTCGTTCAGTTGTCGAGGTCTCTGCTGGACACGCAAGTGAGCAACGAGCTCAACCTGCTGAAGTCCGAGGTGAAGAGGTTGCGCTCCAAGGCCAGACACAACTTTGACAAAACCAATACTTCCAGTTCCAAGGCGAAAAAACAAAACAATGAATCGAATGAATTGAATGCATCAAGCGCATATACATATGACTCATATGACTATATCATTCCATGCCATCATAGGAATCAACTGGGAATCAAACGTCTCCAATTCCTTCCAGGACACTCCTTCTTGAATGAACTTCTGTGTTTGATGCATCGCAAGTTTGTCCTGGATTCATGGAGATGGAAGCTAAGAACCCTAGGGGCAAGTGGTCACGATGGTCACAACAATTTCTACCCTTTGATGACTTCGGTGAAAATCATGCAAGACATACCAAGACATACTCGGCTCTTGAGACAGGGGCAGCACATACCAGCACCCTATGTTTCTTCGTAGATGGTTCTGGTGTGGGGTCGATTACAAACAGGCTGCAACGAAGTGTGCTGCGTTTGAACTCAAATTGGTTGTCTCCCATGCCCAATTAGCGTGTGCATATATCAACAGCGTGCTTGTTGCAAAGAAAGCTGAGTTTATCTTATTTCTCTTCTAGTGTTTCAAGAGTTTTGAACAGTGTTTCCGTGGAGGTCTTGTATGGTCTTGTCTTGTCCCCACTTCAAAATGGTCCATGACACTGCAGAAATTGTGATCTGACTTGAGCCCAGTGTTCTATTGGTTGCTCCAACTTTTTCACCGAGTTCGGCGCAAGGTCCAAAGCCTTCAACGCGAAAAAGATGACATGGTAGACAACTTCCGCTCGACGACGCAGATCCTACTAAATCGCATCAAGGACTCAGATTGCAGCATCAGTGCACCTATGATACTTGTACTACAGTAGAATCCTGCTTTCCGCAACTTCCGTAACATGTGAAGTCCCTTCTGATTTTAGGCGGAACATGTGGAACATGTTCGTTTTTTCTTCCAAGCCATTGCTTGCGCTTGGAAGATTTATAGACAATGTGCGCTATGCGTATGTGCCGTCATTCTGATGCGTTGAACCATTCATAGCGTCACGCATTTGCATCAGATTCTTGTATGTTGATTGTATTTTCGATATTTTTCGAAACTGTTCCACTTTTCACTTCAGCTTTCTCCGGTCCCTTGTCGAACATGCGGCAGTCTGTTTCTCCTTCCTCGCCTTGCATTTTCCAGGCAGCGTTTCTTGTGTTGCCTCTTAGTGGAAGCTTCCACTTGTTGTCACAGGAGCTTGAGGCAGGCGACGGCCCAAGCCGTCCCCAGACCGCGGCCGTGATCGATCGGATTGAGGTGGGGTGAGGGATCAATTGGATCAGGCCCAAAGGGCTGGCACACCCCAGACTGGCCAGACCTTTGTCCTTTGTATTTGTAGTTCGATATGCCAGTATTGACTTTTTGTTCAAGATTTTATTTGTAACAGAGGCATGTTCCAGCAGCAGAAGTTTACAAGATCGGTAACAGGAAACTACTACTGCAAAGAATAGCCTCCGCAGGCTGAGACTATCGAAGAGCATGCGATTCCTCATCTGATTATGTTTGATCCAAGAAAATTACAAGACAGCAAGACTCTTGACGACCTGCCATGGCTGCTTCGCCGCTTCGCATTGGGCTGATTGGCTCAACTCGCGGTTCCTCTTCTCAGCTGACTTTTGACACAATCAAAAAGGGCGAGCTAAACGCAGAGATTGTGGTGGTGGTTTCAAACAAGAAGGATGCTGGAATCTTGGAGAGGGGCCAGAACGAAGGAGTGAAGACGGTGCATGTGCCTTGCAAAAAAGGTACTCCTCGTGCTGAGTATGATGCTGAAGTCACCAAGGTTCTTCGTGAAGCTGGAGTGGAACTTGTGATGATGTGCGGCTTCATGCGTATTGTCAGCCCTGAATTCTGCAAAGACTGGGAAGGGCGTTGTATCAACATCCATCCCAGTTTGCTTCCGAAACATGCTGGAGGCATGGACTTGGAAGTGCACAAAGCTGTAGTGGATGCTGGTGAGACCGAAAGTGGCTGCACTGTGCATTTGGTCACAGAGGAGGTCGACGGAGGTCCAATCGTTGTACAGCGCATGGTGAAGGTGGAGCCTGGTGAGACACCCGAGTCTTTGAAAGCCAAAGTTCAAGCAGAAGAAGGACCAGCCTTCGTCGATGCCATCAGACAATCTCCGTTTTATCGCGAGAAAAGCAGCTGAAATCATCTGAATGTTGCAGAATGATGCGGAATGATGCTGACTACAAAGCAATGCAGTGCCAAGCAGCAAAGCTGATGCTGAAACCAAGGCGAAAGCCTGCTCTGTAGGCATCAAATGGCATCAACACTTCTGTTTTAGCCGGCAGCAACTCATGCCCTTTTATCTCTTGACGCCGCCTTTCACCTCTTGAGAAGAAAAAAAGCTGATGACTCTCATATGACATGCATTTTTTCAAGTGTGAATTGAGATCATCTAAGATATTTCATGATTTTTCAATGCATTCCTTTCGCGTCTTTCAATGTCTTTTCAAAAGCCGAGACATGACATGCTGATCATGCACGCTGCGAGGCGCGGCCACCTCGACCTGCCAGCCGAGGCAACTGCAGTTGACTGCACTGCTCAGTGGTCGTTTGATGTCGTTTGTTCGTCGTTTGTTCGTCAAACGATGAATTTTGAGTTGCTGAATGGCTGAGGGGTGCTGAATGATGCTCGCGAGCAAAATGATGAAAGTCCTTTCATTTCACTTGCCCTTTCTGGTTTGGTAGGGAGATCCAGGGAGTTGGTTCATGTTTGCACCGTTTCGATCCGTTTCGTAAAATGTCTAGCAGCTAGCAGGCTAGCAAACTTTCAAAAAAGTGAAAATAAAGTCTTAGTCTTTCCTTCTGCCTCGGTCTGCCTCGGTGTGCCTGGTCCAGGTGTTCTGGCGCGGCCCGAGGTGATGAGCCTCGAGAAGGACGACGTTGAAGTTGCAGCGATTTCGCTGTGCACATTTCATTTCGATCGTGCCATTTCGTTTCCATTTCGTTTCCATTTCGTTTCCATTTTGTTCCACTTTTCCAGTGGCGTAAAACAAGAACGATTGTGTGTTAAGAGTTAAAAGTTAAGAATATTGTCCGTCAGGAAAGATGTGACACTTTTATCAAGCAAGCAATGTGCATCGAAAAGAAAATACTGTATTCATGGAAGCAAGGAAAAAGAAGGGAAGGAAAGCAGGGAGGAAGGAAACTCCTTTGAACCACCCCCGTCAAGACCAGCTAAATCCACACATTGTGTTGGCTCCATGTTGTAGTGTCTAGACTTCTAGATACTTCATCTTTTAAACATTTTTAAAAGGATGTAGTTTTTTGATCCCTCACTGCCACATTTTCATCCTCCAGGACTTCTCAGGTGGTGGAAGCCTTAGATTTTGCTCCTGGCAATGGGACGGGCTGCAAAAGATCGCGGACATTTGCGCACCGGAGGTGACTCTGCGTGTGGCAATTGTGGCCGTGACATCCCAAAAAACAACTTGGTCTCCCACAGCGTCTTCTGCTACCGTTGCTGGCTTACAACTCCAAATTTCACAGAATTTCACAGAATTTCATAGAATGAATATGCCATGCTTTGTCACAGTGCCAGTGATTTCTCACGGATTGCACACATGGCACGTTGGTGAAGATTTTAGCAGAGGCAACAACTACAGATGCCCAGCATGTGGGGATGTTATTGCTATTCGGGACAAGGCTGGAATGCGGTAGTCCAACCTCTGTGCACGTGAATTCTTACAGTCAAACCCAGAAGATACACCATACGCGGCTTTGTGAACGCTACCCAATTCCAACTTCTTGGGCTACCTTCAGACCAGTTGGAATGGGTTCAGTTGCAGGAAAGCCATATGGATCAGTGGACTGATGCTGCACGCTTGATGGATGCTATCTGGCGGAGTGATTCTGCTTGACCCTCAGAAAATGGTCCCCTATGATATGACTCCCATGATTCTTGCCCGTGTGATCCTTCGTGCAGCAGAAGTTTTTTTTTTCATGACGGTCTTCATCCACTTGGGATCTCATTTTCTTGTGGTTTGCATAGTGACACTCTGTAGACAGATTTGCAGTCCTTTCATGCATGAAAAGTGAGCACATCTTAAGATGAAGGGAGCCTGTTTCTTGTTTACCCTCCGGATAGCCTGGGACGTTGCTTTAATTCTCATTGTCAACTCTTTTCTCCCCCGATGTTTCCTGTACTCTCCTTGCGTTGCTCTCGAGGACATGATTCAGTCCATGGCTGCCCATGGGATGGACTTCACCACCGCCGTCCATCCAGAGACTCAGGACATTTGGCGACGAATTGTGCTCTTTTTGTGGTTTCCAAGTTAAATCAAAGGAAGATGCTTCTAATGCAGACGAGGACTTTGATACTAGACAAGGACTGGCAGACCGGCTGACATCGTTACATCTCTCCAGCAGCAAATGCAATGCTAAAAGATAACGGAAAGACGGGTGTTTTCCAATCGTTTTACGCACTGCCAACTGACCCGCAGATTCACTCCTTTGTAGACTTAATCGCGAGGCTACTGCAGAGGAATAGGGATGCTACAAAAGCGATGTACTACCTCTACTGTAGGGTCTTGAATTCCCCTAACCCTACAACACCTTCAAGGCATGGAAGAGTTGGGACATGGGCCCAATGGGGATGCTACATACTACTTACTGATCGCCCTGCAAAGTCCCAAAACCATGAAACCATCTTTCCCTGAAGGCGAAGCTTTCTTGCCTCATCAAAAGCATTCTGAGCAAACCAAACTTTGCCAGTGTTTTTGCTCACACACTTGAATGTCAATATCCTGGGGTACTGGAGGAAAGATAGCAGATGGCTACCAAAATGTAAATGGTGTTTCCATGTGTTTCCAAATGTTTCCCCTGACTTTGATCATGTACAACATCACCTAGCCCTGAAAGATGCTCTACAAAGACTTCAAGCAGCCTGTCAGACAGCTCTAGACTTTGCAAACTCGGCAAAGTGTTCTGGGGACTTCTGGCAGTGATCGCCTCATCTGGCTTTGTTCTTCTTCATTGTGGCTGTTTGAATTATTTTAAACTTGTGACATTTGCTTCGCATATTTCGCATCTCATTTGCAGACTTCAGTTTCTTCGACTTTCCACAACTTTCCTCGAGTTTCCCTCATCTTCTGCAGTCTCGCTCTTTGCGCTTCATACTTGGGGTCTCCTTGGCTGTCTTTTGCATGAAACTTCAAAGTCTACCACCTTGAATGACCTGCTTCCCCTGACTCTTCCCACTAGCCATTCTTGTGGTTTCGGAATGTGCCTTTTTCTATGGTTCTTTATTTCGCTTTTGCTTTGTCAGATGTTTGTCTTGTCTTTCTTCTTCTTCTTCTTCTTCTTCTTCTTCTCTCGGCATTTTCAGGACACCGTCCTTCACGCGTCAGCTGGGCTCGGGGACGTCGAGCTCATCAGCTTCTTCATGGGTTATGGTGTTGAGGCGACGTTTCGAAGACACGCTTCAATGGATTCAATGAGTGTTCAACAAAGTCGTCTGCGAAGTCCTCCGCGAAGTCTTCTGTCGTCATGAGATCTTTGAACGGAGTGGGAGACTTTCACGCCAGGTGGACCCTGTCAACGGGCAGAATTCCACCCCTTTACACATTGCTTCTGAAGGCACCCAGACGCTTGGACAGTGAAGAGGGCACAAGAGCACGGGCACATCCTACTTTTTTTGTCAACTGGAAGGATCTCAGAGAATAGTTACTCGGATAGTTTGCAGAATATGAACAGAATACGCATGAATATGTTTGCATTGAGATCCATTGTGCCAGCTGAGGATCCCTGCCATGAAACTACTGGTTGAGTTGGGGGCTGATCTCAATGTGCCTCAGATTGGAACCAACTGAGCCAGTGCCGGGCAGAGCCGTTGGGCAAGAAGTTGAAGCAAAAGAGATGACTGATTTAAATAGATTTACGAGGTCTCATATGAAGACTGACTTGGAGTGGTAAGCTGCTTAAGCTAGTTGCACGATGTTCTACGTGACTTGATGTGACTTGTTTTTTCAGTGGCCAGTGATTTTTGTGGTAGGGTCTGTCCTCAACGGGCTGGTAGGATGACTTGACCTTTGCGTGGTTACCCCTCATTGCCCCGCGCTCCCAGCGTATGTCAAACCCAAATCCTTTGAAGACTTCGGAAGGCTAGCTGTAGCAATGCCATTTGATGGCTGTTTTTAGTATGCAAAGATTCGACCTTGTGGATTTGTAGATTGCCAAGTTCTCCGCCACTGCCCGCGAACGGTGGCTGTGGCATGCTATCGCGATGCATTGGATGCATTCTGTCAGACAGTTTCTTGTTTCCTTCAGGTGCGGAATGGTGCTGGAGAGACTCCCTTGATTCTTGTGTGCAGACGCGGCCATGCTGAGGCAGCTCAAGCTTTTCGCATGAATGCTGACAGCTTTTTCTCACTGAATGGTGACATGTCTCAAACGAAAAGCCCAGACAATTCAGCTGTGCAGTCTTATTTAAGGGCTGCCGCCCCTGCCGCCGACCCCGGAAAAGGGGGCACTGCAGGAAGCTGTGTTCGAAAATGGCGGCGAGAAACTGCCTAACGTTGNGATCATTTTGGATGCTTCTTGCTCTTGCTGCTTCTCCTGCTGCTGATGCTTTCATTTTTGCTGCTATGGCTGCTGCTTCTGCTGCTGCCGCGTCAAAAAGGACACCTCCCGGCACCAAAACACCATGCTACTGAGGGACGAGCCGATTC
>BGPT01000474.1:261118-309216 GCA_003297045.1 Symbiodinium sp. clade C Y103 | reverse complement strand
TATTCCTGACTTTCTATGTTTCATGTTATACGATCTTCACAGTTACATATCTCACTATACTTCTCTTCGCTCTCGGGCCATCCGTCGTCTAGTTTTTTGGGGTACCACATATATACATATATATCATCATATTCCCATGAATATCTCATATGTGATCCCACATGTTTTTCCTTTCTGAAACGCCCCAAGCTCGCTGAGGCAAACAGAAAGCGGCTCGGCCCAGCAGCCGGCGGCACACGCTGTCGGAGCAGCAGCTGGCATATTTCTTCGATGGCATCCTCGGCTCGACTGAGCCCGAGCCCAAGGAGCGGTGGGCGATGGTTCGTGAATGTTTGGTTATGGATGTTCTGGTGAATGATGGTTTTGGTTATACATGTATATATTTATATATATATATATATACATACATATATCACATGTTGGAACTTGTCATTATTTTTTTTGGAGGTGTGAAACATGACATTTTGGGATCCTTGAGTCTTTGCTCATTTCTGTGACTGATTTGAGATGTGGACCAGGAACCTCAACCTGAAGGCCGTTCGGAAGCTGTAGCGGAAGATCCTCAGGATGAAGTTATGCTGATTGAAGATGCTAGCGATGAAGGTGGGGAATGGATGGGATGGGGAAGTTGAAGAGTTTGATTTTAACCAGATATAGAGATGGTAACCACAAGTAACAAGGATGGAATCTATCAAGATTGACTTATGAACCAACAACGGTCGGTGGTCGAAAACTCGCGCCCAGAGACATCTGTGGCGTTTTTTCCTCATCATGGCAGCCGGGAATGATCTTTGCCAAGGTCAAACATGTCAGCTAGGTGGATTCCCAGGTAGTTTTTTCTGTCCTGTTGATACCGTGCAAGGGCGTAGCAACTATAACGTCGTGAGGAAAGTTAAAAGAAAGCGAGGAGCGTCACGTCAAGAACGAAGTAGTATGAACGTCATTACCCCACCCCCAGAACCCCAAGAATAGCGGAAGGAAAGTAAAGAGCATCTTTTTCAAGAACGTAGTAGTATGATGTAGTATTGAACGTTATTACCCCACCCCACCCCACCTTAAACCCCAAGAATAGCGGAAGGAAAGTCAAGAGCGTCATGTCAAGAACGTAGTACTATGAACGTTTTTATCCCACCCCACCCCACGCCGAAACACTGACATACGTGCAGGAAAATGCACAAAAAACATTCGTGCCCCTGGGGTTTGCGTCAATAAAAGTGCGCGTTTACAGGCGACCGAGCCACCAACAAAGGAGGTGATGTTTGAGTGATTCCATCGACCAAAGTGTCTCTTGGGAAATCCAATGGCTTAAGGATGCTTAAGGTATCCACAATATCATATTGTCTTATATGATCCATATCGATTATGACAATTTGGACATAGCCTGCAATGCCTCACTCCGATTGTTGTGATAGAAGAACATAGCTGTTGGGCTTCGTGTTGGACGTGTAGAGAAGACATTGGCAAGGACTAGAAAGAGGCTCAATTGGTATCCTCTGGCAACCTAACCCGGCAAGCACCTTCTTTAGGTGTTTTCCGCATTTTCATTGGCTTGATGTAAGGGGAAGCTTTACGGAAAACCACGGTTTTGACAATCAAATTCTCAAGCTTCACATACTTTTTCCCAGAAGAACCAAGTCGGAGATGTCATATTTTCCCACGGGGAGGCGGGACGAAGCGGCAGGTCAGCCAGATGAGTTCAAAGGTGCTGGAACTGGGATATGGATCTGGTGTCTTTTTTTGATTGCCTTGCTGCACACCCAGTGATTTATTGCTGTTCCCTCCAGTGGAAACCAATCTGTCAATGAGAAATCCCCGGCGGGCGGGGATTCTCCATTGCCAGCTATTAGTGTCCCACAGCACAACTTCACGCAATTCCAAGCTTGTCATGTTATTCCCCCCAGGATTTACATATACTTGCTGACAAGATTTGCAATCGACCAATGTAACCATTTGCCATTATGCAGTGGTGATTCTGCGACTGCACAGAGTTATGCCAGCTGGCTAGACCGCAACATCGTGTGAAAGGCAGCAGCGTGACCCATGGCACATCTCCCTCTGAGCATCCAATAATGCTGCTTAATTTTTGGAGAACCATTTTTGTTGGTTAGTTGTTGCTTTGCCGCTTTGCGTCTTCAATAGCAAACATATTCTGTAACAATGTACCTTATTTATTACTTATATGATCTTCAATACATTGTTCTACATATCATCCAAATATTGTGTTTACATTAAATGATTTCATTTTGGAGATCAAATACGTAGTAAGTTAAACATAGTTAAACGGTATTTGGTCTTTTATGTTTTTAAATCTGAAAACATGTTTCAAATATTTATGTTATATACGTTTGATTTTTTGTATAAAGTTTTTCATAGCATATAATTTAGGTTGTGCTTTCATATATATATATATATTTTTTGTTTTCCAAATTATGTTTATTTTTGATGATGCATCTTTATGTAGAACTTACCTATTGGCATAATGTATAATATACTTCGGTTAGACATGTTGCATAACATATATCAACAAAACCACAATTATGTTATATATATATATATACATATTGTTTTCTATTTTGATATAATATATATATATATATATATGTGTAGAATATAGAGGTAGTTATTAACATCTGAAATGTCATGTATTTGGTACAAGACATAGAACATACACTTTGTATAATATGTATTGTATATACAATGTTTGTTCTATATTTCTTTCTATATATCATACTTTTGATGTTTGTGAATTGACATCTATATTAATTAGTCGCTTTTCAAAACATCATAATCTTTCTGATTTATGTTATATATTATATATTTGTTGTAAAGGTAACATATATATATATAATAAATATAGACTGTATAGACCGTTTTGATTTCAACCGCGGTCCGCGGTCATTTTCCGCCGTTCTTTTTTCCCGGTGACCCAGCGACAGGTGACGCCAACGGCATCCCCGAACATCGGTCCAAGCGCCAGAAAAGACGGGAGAAGGAGGCGCGCAGGTTGAAGCGACGACGGCAAGGAGCGTCGAGGGGAATGGGGGGGTTGTTATCCCTCGATGATTGGTCCAAAATGCTTACAATGGGGAATGCTGCAACCAGCAAGAAAACAAGGATGTTGTGTTTTCTTTTGATGAGATGGGGATGTATTGAATCAAACAAAGTGGCTATTTGGGGGAGATTTCCACACATGGAGATCATGAATTACCAAAATAGTGAGACAATGAGGGCATTTAACATCATTTAACTACTAAAAGGGTTTCTCAGGGATAGTTCACCCACCTCGAGATGGAGATAGTCATCAATCAGCTAGAATGGGACATGACCATATTTGGGTGTGGGTACATGTCAACAATTTTTCATACTGTCATCCTTTGGGCGTGTTTCACCAGGGTCCCATTTTTTCAATCTCTGGACCCCAAGAACAACTCGATGGTCGATTGGATATGAATCTGAAGTATGTTAGGACCAAACAGGACTTGGTACGCGTGTCATGGCGGCCTGATGCGGTGTGCCATGATGAAGGTCTATTATTCTATTGGGAGCAATGGCATCAATGGGTTTGATGTTTTGCTGGTTGTTCTACCTGCTTTAAATCGGCCATTGGGTCGCCAGACGTTGTAACGGATTTCGCATTGAATGGGTGGGCCAATTTCATCAAACTTTTTGTTTGACAGTAAAATCGATGTGGGGCTGTCTGAAAAGTCCATCAAACAAGTATATACGATAAACACATCTAATTTGTATCTATTGCAGTTGAAGGTTTTGTGATCATTTTTCAGACACACCCAGGATTTATGACCCATGGCAATGTCAGGACCTGCTCCCACTGAGACCGGGGGTTTCGCCACCAACTCGACGACAGAGACCACCGATCGATCTACTGCCGCGATGCGGGTGAGTGCTGCACCCTGGCTGCCTAGTTTTGTTGTGCCTTTGGAAATGGTCAACATAGGTGTACACGGTGTCTGGCTTATACTTGGGTTTTGAAGTTTAGCACATTCTGACGATATATTTCTTGTCAGGATATTTTGAAACACATATTCACGTAGCTACTAGAAGTAGAGTATGGATACACCAGAATGACAAGGACACGATGAAACACTAGGGATATGTGTACGGGTAAACCGTGGTGTGGATTGAGGGTTGCTTGTTGATTATCGGCTACGAAAGTAGGCATATTTGGGACACAGGTTGGTCATGGAGATGAAAGATGCACATGAAATTAAACGGTTAGGACTACAACATGGCCAGCATGTATGGTTCCCAGGGACTCAAATTTTGATTCATATTCAGAGCTATTATGGCAAAATCCTTACGATGGCAACATGCACAGAATATCCATCAGGCTTCCAGGTAAGATCAGCACATAGCCATTTTGCAATTGGAAGAGTCACCACCAAAACAATCTGGGAAAACTAGCGAATCTCAATGTCCCTTTCAAGGATCACATTGGCCTGGATCATCACAAACAGGAAACCGTGGCCAACCAGGCCTTTTTTCAGGGTACCAGGCCTCATTTTCTTTCTTCTTCTTATGATCATCCTTGAGGACTTTCCGCTGCCGGTCGATTTCATGCCGTTTTTAAGTGATCTGGCGGCAGATTCACATTACCGCCCCTCAGATGCAGAGTGGGAGGGCTGGGACTGAAGGGTTTTTGGGGAATCTTCCAGAAGCTTATAATGGCTGTTAGAGACCAAGTTCTCATCACGGAGGTGTCATTTCTGGAACCCTTGCAGTCTGGGTCTAAAGCTGTAAGACTTTGGGCAGATCGCCGGGCGCTTTTAGAAAAGCATCACATCATTTGGGTCCTGTCATTGGCTCCATATCTTTCCAAGGTTTTATGATGGGTTTATGATGGGTAATATCAGTACAGTTTATCATAATCTTCCCTAGTCTATGGCCAGTTGGAGGGGTTCGGGATACCCCGTTTTCAGACACGCTGCATCCCTGAGGTGAGCTGTGTTGGAGCCTCAAGCAGCATGCGCTTGCGCGTTGGCGCAGAGTATTGAAATTGGTTTCATGTGGTAAAAACAATAAGAAGCCATCCCTTTGGGAGGGTTTACAATACCAATTTCTGAAAAAATAGGGGTAGTTCATTGAATCTGGTTTAGCCCCACTAGAATCCGAGAATTTGTCATTGCATCAAGCTGATCTATCAATTTTATTCGGATTGTGCTCTTTCAGAGCTGCGGCGGACGTGTTTCTCAGGCGATGCTTGCTTGCTTGCACTGAAGGAGGCTGGGTCGTGGAGCCAAATCGTGTGATCTTTCAAAGGGATGAAATCGGGAAGGGTTTGCAACACCTTTTGGTTGATCCTGGAGCAGGAGAATCAGTCCCTCTCCACAAGCTTGGTATCATCCGTCCACTGGACGAGCATTTTTGCCATGCCATGACACCTGGGCTGCACGTGGCAGGTGTGTGTGGGCGCTCTGACACAACCCGAGTTTCAGATGAAGCCGTTTGATTGGTACCCCGAGCCGACGATCACCCCCTTCGGCTCATTCATGCAGGTGTGGATGTGGAAGGATTGAAAATGCTGGTGGCATGTCGCACAATTGCTAAGGGGGTCTCCAGCTCACCAATTGATGGTCATGCTCAGGCCCCCAGGTCATCCACCAATGATATCCAATGATGGGTTAATTGATGTAATTTTTTAGGTGTTTGGGCCCTCTCGTCCCCTTTTTGGGGATCGGGATCGCTTGGGTCTGTTTGAATGGGGATGGGTCCATATCTATGGAACCTTTTGGAGATGACCATCCCTCGCCTGGTGTACCCCCTACTGATGAACCAGGGGGTTATGAATCATCATGCAGATAGTCAATACAACGTAATATAACTTAACTAGGTAATCAATAAACCATCCAGGCTTGACATTCTCCAACTGGACACCTTTGAAATGGCTCCCCTTCCAGGGTACAGCGCTGAAGAGCTCAGATCTGGACGTGCGACTGTCTGTGCAATTCGATGTGAAGCAGAAGGAGTGGTGGCATCGTTGTAGCCGGAAGAATCTGTTTCTCTGCACGGATTGTAGCCATTCACTCAGTTTGAGCTCTTTTTCGGGATTGTATAGAAGATTAGATCATGTTTAGATCATGTTTTATCACCTATCCCATTGGAATAGATGATTAGATAGATGGGTTTATCACCTATCCCACTGAAAATTGTACTTTTGGAAGGGGATCCACACCCCACCAAGCGGTTGGGGGATTTGTCTAAAAACATGGGAGGTAACCCAAAATGGCCTAAAATTGCAATGTCAATCACGAAATGTCGCGAACATGATGATGAACAATGATGAAACATGGGATCTTGTGTCCAATTTTCAGACATACTAATTTCTTAAACACAAATGGATGTAGAATGAAGGGTTCATGTCCACATCCATGGTTGTTCTAGATTGCAGGATGTGCAGATCCGAGAGTCTTGCACTTCATGCCTTTAAAGGGCTCAGGTCACAGTGGCCGCTTTTGCAAATAAACTCTTCTCCTCCTGTCTTAAGAAGCGGACAATGGCATCATCATCGGTGAGAAATCATCTTCGATTGGTACTCCATCCCTAATTTTTTTCCCAACAATTGCTGGTGGTATAGATATCCCGAAACCGTCGAGAATATCTGCCATTAAAACCCATTCAACGGTTTATTTCAGTTGTTGTTGGACATATCCCATCCTTCTTGAGCAGCGTCCCCCCAAATTCCTTCAGGAGGGTCAGCTGAAATATCTCAGCGCAATTGCCGAATTCCAAGCGGAGAACTTTGAAACTGAGGTCTTGATCTCAAATGCCTCTTGGCACAGTTGGTCCATGTGAGCAACTTCGAAACCTCTCGTGAAAATCATTTGCGCGAAGTACGACGTGCCAACTCAGATGGGGGTCCGCAAACAACACTCGACCGGAAAGCTTCGTGAAAGTTTACCCAAGACAACAAATGGGAAAGGAGAGCATCTCAGTTTGGAGGGAGTTCAAGCCAAGCTTTCGCCGCTTTTGCTGGTGTGTTTCCTTCTTGGTGGTTATATAATGTTATGTAAATCCCGATGTTTCTAGCTTCACCCTTATTTTTCGGAGGCCAACTACCTACCCCAGGCTTTCTGGCCCAGGCCTCCATCCCCTTGCTTCGCTTGCGGTACCGCCAGCAGCTTCAAGTGGACATCACCATGGGTGATGCCGATGAATGCTGGGCCGTGGATGATGCCATCCGACGCCTCTTGGCGCTCCAGCAGCATGCCACGTCCCTCGTGTGTTTGGTGAAGGCAGGGCCAGGGGGCCAGGGGGCGGGGGGGAGGAGGAAGACCGGGCCCCCGTATGGGAACCCAAAATGGATAGGTCCAGGAACGAGGCTTTCTAGGGGATATTGAATATTAATGGGAGGGGATTAGGTTCAAATCATTCTGTGCCCTATTTTCTGTGCCCTGATGGTTGGTGGGGCCGCGATCCCTTTTGTCGTGCCTTGTCCCCCTTTGTCCTTGGTGAACCATGACAAAGGCAGGAAATAAGACCTGTTCGGAATTCAAGGTTGGGTGTAGGTGGTTCTGTTGAAGTGAGTCCCGGAAAGATCGCTGGTTGGTAGTTGGTAGTACCTTGATGATTCCAGTGGACTAATGTCAGCGGAGTTGAACCACCTGTGCTCCTATCAGCTCAAGTACCAGCTAAATACCTTTTGGAAGCCTTGGTTAAATTGTTAAATGTATTGGATCTACTTATTGTGGGTTCCTTTGGGAGTATATATTCAACCTCAGGGCAATGAGAGGAATGTCAACCCCGCATTTACAAGCTCCAGTTTATTGTTTTGAGGGTTCCCGCAAGTATTGAAGTGTCATCAAGATTGGCACCCCTCTATTTTCAAGCCGGGAGTTGATTAATCTTCAATACCATTTTTTTGCACATGATATGATTGTATTTCATGTACTTTTTGTGCGGACCCTCAGGCCTTTGCAAAGACCAAGGGCCTCATTGACGCCTACAACGGCTTTCTGAACTCGGTTGCTGGGTACGTTTCCTCTGAACATGGGGAACCCTCTAGATCTAAACTTGCAACGGGAAAACCCAGTTTTAGTGGAACTTTATCTGATTTATTCATTTATCAACTGCAAATCCGGAATTTTCTAGTGCCGGGTTCAGGCTACCAGAGGGTATGAATCAAGATTCATTCTCCTGTCATACCTACACCCCACCTATCCATGGTGGTTCTTCAGGGATCATCCCATGCGAGGCCAACGGTCCCAGGCCGCTTCCGGTCCCCGGCCGCTTCACCACCTTATGATAGGGATATCAGTGGTATGTTTGTAACAGATTCAAGATTAACTTGTATTTCATCTCAAGATGACTATTTCATATCATTCAACATCATCAAATCGCAAATGCTCTGATTCTAGCCTTCTAGATCTGGCTATAAACAAATCCTGCAGATTCTTGGTGCTATTTATTTGTTTGGATTCAGGTTACCAGCTGAGGTTGGCTGGGTCTTTCTTTGCATCAGCTTCCTGCAAGTTGAGAAAGCTCTCCCAGGTTTCGATTCTTTGGAGGCGATGTTGTGGATGTCCTGTCATTGGCTGCGGTGATTTTTTAGATGTCAACCTTCAGAAAACTGGCCGCGCAGGAGGATGAGGACTTACAACCCATTGCAGTGGACATGGCCACGTTGTACAGGACCTGGGCTGATGAATTGTTCCTGTAGCCTTCGGCGCCTCAAACAGACAGAAGTTGTCTAGCTGACCTTGCCCATTGATTCTGTGCGGTCTAGGTCTTGATCTCGTTCTTTGTTTTCTTCAAGGTGTTGAAGATTTCTCAGAACTTTTAAAGTACTTTCTGGTTGTAAAGTAACGCACATCCCTGTGTCCAGGGTGATTTCTCCAACCTGCACGCATCCCACCAGGCTGTTTGATTTTGTGGCCACTTGCTGTACACAGCGGTGTCGCATCTCTCTGTCAAGGCCCCTACCAGGGCATGGGGTGCCCTCAAAAAATTGGGTGCGCCAGGAGGGTGTTCACCACCAACAATTTTTTCAAAGGGCCATGACATGGAAGGTAATTCACCAACTTCACCAACAAGTTTATGTAACTCTTAGCAAGAGTCGCGGAAGTGCCCCAGAAAAGGGGGTTAGAACAAGAAGTCGGGGAATCAGCACCAGAAATGCCTCAAAACCATTGCATACCATTGCACATCCGCAAGGAGAGGGATGCTGCTGGACCGTTCACTGTCACACTCATCTTGCTTCTCCACGAAGTGGTCTTGTTTATGCGGATATGATATGTCAAAACCCAGTACTGTACCTTCATGAAGGATTCATCAAAACAATGGAGATAGTCATAGTCAATCATAAAATAGGAAGGGGCTCCAACGGTTGGTTCCTCCTACTGAATAATTGAACACCATGATTTGGGATGTCTCTAACTGTGGGACATGTCCTGTGATAAACAATCGTCAGGGTAAATTATAATCGCGATCTCGCAACGCCCTCACCATAGATCATGTTCAGAAATGACAGTAAGATAACCATCCCCAGAATTGCAATTATTGAGAATTTGCCAAGAACCACGGCAATGGACAATCCCCCATGGAGGGCACCCATACTTGCCGGGCATGCGCTTTGGGAAGTCACACGTAATAGTCAGCAACTGCAGTGGCCAGTCAGGGACTGGCAGCAACCCTTCAGAGATGTGATGGTCTTGTGGTGTCTTGTGTATTTGTCTTGTTGGGGATGTGCTGATATCTACCTACTGTACCTGCCGTACCTACCTAACATGACATTGCATGGCACTACATTACATGACATTATGAGACATGATAACCTGACATTACATGACATTTTATCAACAGACACACACACACACACATAATCACACGCATATATATATATATATAGCCTTTTCGTGGGTCACCATGGTCTCAGCAGGTGCAAAGGATTTGGACCTCTACCGATGAACGGAGGATCCGCATCGTTGCTGGGATCTGCACCTGAGACTGTTCTGTGAGGACTGGCGCAACATATATATATATATATATACTTGTATATATATATATTTATGGCCAGGGAACCAATATGAACAGAACAGGATATGTGCCTAAAGTGGAGGCCGCTCAATTTCGGAAGCTGCAGCATTTTGAGGCTATTCCTGGAGCATCCGACCTTGCCCGACAGGAGAACGGGCACCCATTGGTAGATGGACGTGGATAGAATTGGCGCATTCTGCAGTGGTTGGTAGCTTCAAATATTTCGGAATCCTCCATGCCAGGTCATTGGCGATGATTAACCCTGATACTATTGCCGGGACATGCAAAAAAACATTTAAAAAAGTGAATCTGATATATAATGAAAACATGCAATAGGATATGTTTAGTTTAAGCCATATTTTAAAGGGCACTTCAATACAACTTTCCTTCTAGGTCCTTCCGCTGTTTTGCACCCAAAACGATGACCGCAGGCCAGGGACAATCAACCCAGCAAGGATCACCCCAATGTCAGGACACAACCATGACAATCACAATGATGAAATCCATCATCATCATCATCATCATCATCATCATCATCATCATCATCATCACCATTTCTTCATCATCATCATCATCATCATCATCATCGTCATCGCCAACGTCATCGTCATCGTCGTCATCATCCTTGTCGTCGTCGTCATCATCATCATCATCATCATCATCATCATCATCATCAATATTACTATCATCAAACAATAATGTAGAGTTTTTGTTGCAAGACGAAAACAAATTCAAACATTGATGCCTTAATATTCACAAGGAGTTTGAACACTATAAACATGATACTGTAACATAAAATTAAAATCTAAACATGACCAATGGTGACTTGCTTAAGAGTCGCTGACCGCAGGAACTTAGCACGTACATTCCGGCAACCTAGACCAACGGCGAACGCCTGTCGAGAGGCTCAAAGACAGCTAATCAGCGACTTGGCTCAATTTTGTTCGAGAGTTCTTTGATAAATTTGAAGATTTTAATGGCATGCGATTCGGCCTACCACCAAATTAACAATTCATGACCAACCAGTCTTACATGTCGACATATTTAGGTAGTCCTTGTGCTTCTGTGTTCACTCAATCCTGCAGTGAACGCAAGGATCTCAGGAGGCTCTACGAGACATGTTTGCTGGCACCAAAGGCGAGGGAAAAACATGATTTCCTTGGTTTCATTCCAACTTCAAACTTTGTCACAAAAACTGGACTCAGCACTTTTCCAAAGTGAGTGCCAGCATAGTGGTACCATGTTGGAATGCAGTGATCAGCGGTATGAACCCATAGAATCCCATAGATCAGGAGCTTAACAAGATAGGCTAATCATGTCATGATCCTCCAAGTAGGCCCCATGCATCTCCATGCGAGTGGAACAGTTCTCCAACAGGCCAGACGGCCAGTGCAGCCCGAGGAAAAAAGAGCGGGCAGAGATGGCTGTGCTGAACTGTACTGACTACCGGGTATGGGTTTATCAGAGATGCAAAGTTAAGACCCCAGGTAACCCAGTGGTAAGCCAGTGGTAACCCAGTGATAACCCAGCTTTATAGATTTTTGGGTCATATGCCGACTATGTTGACTGGATGGTCGACTATTTCTTTGGGACCAACATCTGCAGACTGAGATGGGTATCACAATGATTGGCCATCCAACTTGGCTTTATTGCCATACTGGGGAACAATTGATTGGATGGCTTGACACAATCCTATGTGCATGACCTTGAGAAGATGACCCCTTCAATCAGGAATTAGATATGATGAACTGTTGGACGATTTTTCACGTGGATTCAAAACCCGTCCCCAATCCCAACAATAGATGGTTAACAAGCCCCTACTATTGGTGGTTGTTGGTTAAGATTCGCCCTTCGTAAACCCAAAAATGATTGGGAGGTCTCCGAACTGGGGAGGTGGTTGAATCCCGAGTTTTTTCTATCCTTCAAATCTTCAAACAACTCAAACTTTGGACCTCCAAACCCCAAAAAATCAATGGCCACTCTGAGCTGACCGCTGCTGAGGTCACTGCTGGCAAGGAGCTGCAAGAAGAAATGACGTCACTTGGTCTCTCCGATCTCAGGTGATGGTATGGAATGGTCAAATTGGTAGAAGACTAAGTGCTTTAGTGGGAAATAGTTGGATATACTTGGATATAATTTTGGATTTAATACTGCAATGGGACATATATCAAGCAAGATGATGTGGGCTTGGATTGGGGGAGGACTAGCCCCGATCGATTGCCATTGAAATCCATTGAAGAATAGGGAACATGATAAGCCATGAGACTGAACGGGGTACCATATTTTTGGACAAAGCCAATGACTCTTCCATTGCCAACCAAGGAGGCTAACAACTGCAGCAAACCGTGCTCAAGAGGCAACGGCCGGAGGTTGCTGAGTTGCTGCCTGAGGAAACAAACCAACATGGCAAATTGAACAAGCTTCGTTTACATTCTTTTATACCATTTAGAATCATTTAGATATTCATTTGAGACCATTTTTCTTTGGACGATTTTTCTCATGAAAAACATGTGATGTTCCTGTGGTTCACCAGGTCGTTTGTGGAACCACTAAGCCTGGCATTTGTTGAAGTGTTTAACACCTATCAAATCAGAGAATTTGACAATCAGAAAAAGTAATGAAAGACATGGAAGTTCTTGATATAGCCTGATGTAATCGTCTTCAAAGTTTTTGCTCGGTCACAGGCAGAGAAGAGCTTGCATGCAAAGTTGGAGGCCATTCAGGCGGGCGAAGAGACAGCGCTGGTAGCAGCCACAAAGGTCACTGTGATGGTCCAGAAGATCCTCAATGATTGTACTGCATGCTGTTGACGTCCGGATCACTCCAAAGTAGGAGCCGATAGGTTTCCCAGGTGTTTCCCCAGATGATCAAAATGACACAGGAAGAACTTGTAAAGGAGAAGGCTCGAGCCTGGTGACCCAGTTACCATCTGCAAACTTATGGCAGTGTATGGAACAGAAAAATCATGTAAGCAGAGGATTTGGGCCCAAGATTCTTGCGGAACATGATAACATGTTTGAAATTGATTGAACAATCACCAGTTGATGGTGTTTCAATTGATGGTTTCAAGATGTTTGAAGTCCATCAACATCATGAAACATCCAACAGGTGCTTGTTTGTAATGCAATAGTAAACCCAACAATCCAACAGTAAACACACTAATCCAATAAACCCAATATGGTTGGTGAATGGGATGGTTTATTAATGTTTATCATTGGCTTTACCACAAACCCTTCATCGTTGTCTCGGAAAACCAAGGCCGAGGCCGAGGCCTCCAAGTGCGTGGCTGCGCGAGATGTCCAGGAGGCCGCAGGATTCGTGTGGGATTCGTGTGGATTGGTGGGTATTATTGGTGGAGATTAGTGGTCATTAGGGATTACTAGTGGTAATTAGGAATTATTAATGGATGAGAGTCTAGATGATAAATAGCGGTTCGAGAAGTGAGAAGTGATGTGGATGGGTTTCTCATGGTTTCTCTATTTATCAAAAAGAGGGTGCCACAAGTCTCAGATATACTCACATGTATCATCACCTATCCCCTTGTGGTTGGTTGAATATGGTTGAATCTGTACATTCTGATGGCCAAAGTGTTTGATTGGGCTGGGTACCCCCGGTATACGCCATCTGGGATGGCTGTTGCTTGAAATTATGAACCGACTAAAGTCAGATGGTTTGTAGCACCACCAAAAAAGATAGAAACACAAATCGTCACTATCTTTGTAGGATTTTACTTCTCTCTCTCTCTATTTTGGGTCACTTTTTGGTGACAAAAACCCAGCACCAAACTTTATTAGTGGATTATTGGTGATTGTTAGTGGATTGTTAGTGGCTTGTGGTTATTAGTGTCTGATCTAAACCCTAAACCCGAAACAAATTTCTGGATCCATCTATTTCATGAAAGGTAACCCTTGCGTTGGCAGTTTCGCATGGGAGGCGTGGTTTGCGTAGGCCCCGCATAGGTGCCCCAATTTGTGCAATGTGGATAAAACAATGCCATAAACAACCCATATGGGAATGGTTTATACCTTCGATTTATGGTGAAACTAGGGATGGTTAATAATATATATATATATATAATACATATATATATATAGTATTGTTTTACCAACATTATGGCACTTTAGCAAGGAAATAAACACACAACTCCATGACGTAGCCGTCCTGTGAGGCCATCATGCAAGAGATGATCTCGGCGAACGTGGAGAAACGAACGGTCCGAGAGAGCTTGGAGGAGCCGATGGCGTGGGGGTTACGTGTTTTTTTTTAAACCTTGGGGCACCCAAAATCATCTAAAGACTTGCTTTTCACTGTTGTAGAATGTTGTATACTGTTGTTTGTAATGGGGAAAGCAATGGTATGTTGTTGGGATACCCCCGATTTTCGCAAATACAGATATTTGCTGCTATGGATGAATTTGGGCCGACAGAACATTCGGCAACACGATGAACGGTAGCGCTGCTAGCCTTGTCATGGGGATATGGTCGGTCATGAAATAGGATTGATCATGGAGCCATGTTTGACCTGGATTTACATGACAAATCTGACTGGACTGGTAGTGGAATTTTTCTGTCAGTCTTTCTGTTTTTGTCGGTAGTGTGGGATTGGCAGATAGCCACAGCCATGCCTCAGCAGTTCTAGAACCCCCCTCATTTTTTCTGAAGAGACAATTGGATACAATTGGAACATAGCGATGAATGCAGTGGACCTCCAGTCGGTTGAATTGATCTTTCGATCATTTTTCCGGAGGTATTTTCTCAACCCCCCAAGATCCATCAAGCTCGATGATTCGGACAGGCCCAGCTCCAAGAGCAAAAGAAGCGCGTCGGGGGCCCGAAGTTTTTCGAGCCCACCCCGAAGGGCAACATGTGTATCAGTTTGTGGTTAGTTACTTTGAAACCACTTGCAAAATATGTATCCTTACAATCTTGGTCATGAGGATATTGACCAAATTCAATAAGGGGATAGAAGCAACAAACATTGAGATATCGAAAATTGTCCAAAACTTCATTAGGATGGGTTTCAAATCGTTTCAAATGGTTTCAAAATGGAGAGATTTGCCAAGAGAATGGGATGCCTATTTTCTCAAACCCATGAAATTCTTGCTTTTGTTCTCTCACTTATCTCCCCATGGATGAGGGAGATCAAGCCGAGGCCAGTGAATTTGAGGCCAAGTATCTGCAACTTCAGGCCGAGGAGGACTGATCCAGGGTTGCTGGAGATGGATGGGAAATGGTTATTTGTTTTCGGGGAAATGTTTGGTATTCTGTTTTGAATGTATGGTCCATGGTACATGATGGGCATTTTATTGCATGTTTGTTGCACTGTTGGTAATTTGGATGAACACATGGCAATTTCTGAAAGGAAACCTTGTGGGTCAAAAGCCCCCTTAGACGTTTGCTTGAAAGTAAAGAGTGGCAAGGGGGTTGAATCTTGCTCCTGGTGCAGGAATCTCGCAATCGAGGTCACAAGCAGGCGCTGAAGTTTCCATACAGCCAGTTTGGTCATGTCTTTAAACATTTTTGGTATAATCCACATCCAAACCAGAAATGGATGTAGCCCCACCCCGCGATTCTTCTGCAGGTCTTGGACGAAGAAAGACATTTCGTGGATCGGCTCATCCGAGACAAGGACGCTGGAACAAGTGTGCCCTGGTCAGTAAGGCATCAAGGGAACCCGCAAAGGGAACCCACGAAGGGGGCTGGCGAAGAGTCCAAGGGAAGTTGCAGATACCTTGTGCATCCTTATCCTTTTCTTTTTTCCGGATGTATAAGACATGAGTTGGAGCCCATGATCATCAAGAACAGCTCCAGGAAAGGCACCCGCGCCGCCTTCAGGAGGGCTTGGAACAAAGCACTAGTCGCCTTCAAGAGCAGTTGGCCAAGGCCAGACTTCGACTGTCACAGCTTCCTGGTCAATTGTTTTGCTGCCCTCAAGAAGAATCAATTGGAGGTTTCCATAAATGGGGGTACCCAAAATGGATGGTTTATAATGTATAACTGTATAATGGAGAATCCTTCTAGAATTATAGAAAAACCTCTAATTGACAAATCTGTGGAATTGGTTCAAGATGGTTGAAAACACCCATCTTCGAGGCCAACATGGCTGCGAACGAGTTGGAGGTGCCATGGGTGCTGCACCACCGAAATGATGAGGGGTATGGGTCAATGTTTGAGACCACACTGGAAGCGGCATCCCGAAAAGGAGTTTAAACAAGTCTATGATCCTTGTGATTCTTGGGATCTTCACTGGGGTACCTCTGCAAGGCGAAGTTCAACCAGGAGAGGTTGAAGTTGGAGGCCGCCAACCAGGACCGCTTTGACCCCCAGATTCAGGGGTCAGATGGGTGAGATTTGAGCCACCCCTAAATGTTAGGTTGTTCATTGGGTGAATCCTACATTGAAATCCTCGTCTTATAGATTTTGATAGTGTCATCTTGGAGGTTTTCTGAGTCTTTCTCATCGCATCAAACTTAGATGAAGAGTTTCATTTGTTCATTCTTGTGATATGAATCCCTTTCAATTTGATTGCAGAGCAAATTATGTTTGAGCCCATGATTTGGAGATTCGGTGCTTATCTGCCAGCGGCTGGTGATTGGCCCAAGCTCATTGAGAATTTCCATTCAGAAACTTTTTGGCTTTTGCGACTGTCCCATTTTTTTGGTCCACTTTGGGGACTATACGATGTATACGATGTATACGATGTATACTGTCTAAACGATCCATATCCAATACCGTATATCATATCATATATGTCGACCTATAAGTTATAGTAAGAATATAATCTACATCTAAAGTCATATAAATGAAGATGTATATATATACAGTATATTATACATATATATATATATATTATACATATATATATTATACATATATATATATATTATACATATATATATATATATTATATATATATATCACCTTCCATCACATGGGTCATGGGTCTTTTCCCCTCAGGTCCAGCTCTCCCCATCTCTTGAACGGACGACCCCCGAGGCCTGGAGCTGATGCAGCGACAGAAGCTGTCTGCGGAAGAAGCTGAGCATGCCGACAAGGTGGGGATGTCAAGGATGACTTGGATGCATAGAAACATATATATATATGTATATATATATGTATATCTATATGTATACATAGATAAGTATATATGTACAGTATGTATACTTATGATAGATGATAATAGTAGATTATGATACAGAAAGGCATATCTGGATCTATGTGTAGTACCTTTTTTTGATGACTTGGGTAGGTCTTAAATTAGGGTATAGCTATACGATAACCGTTTCATGGGGAATCTTACGATAAACCTTTTGATTTGGAGGGACCCTATTTTCAGACAATTCTACCTGGTTCCAAATTCATGGTGTAACACCGACTTGGATGGTTCGTCCATTAATCCCCAATCATCAAATCGCACGACTCACTGCAAAACCCAGTTCACGACGTTTGTAGTGGTTTATACCCCATTTTGATTGGATGGTTCGTGGTGGTCCACAACAATTTTTTTCCCATGCAGAAAATAAATATGATGGGGATATACCACCATTTTCAAACACACACTTATGTGGGGATAGTACCGTAAATTGGGTAGTAGTTCCATGTGTTTCAATTAATGACACACGAAGAATGAACAAGCTTGAACAAACACATGGGGCAATAGATATTTGTGCAAGAGTTTTGATTGTCCAGATTGCTGATGAAGGTTTGAGCATGTGATTTCTACTCGATGCATCACCTGGTATGTGGATTGAGCTTTGGGCCAGCATTTGGGCCTGCTGATTGCAGGTCTTGCAGCACCAGATCAAATCAGCGCAAGAGGTCAGTCGGGTCAGCTGCAAATTGGGTCATTGAACCAACAATAATTCATCAAACATCAAGGTATAAAATCAATTGAAATCAATTTTTGTAAGTGTGGGAATTTCATTGCGAGTTGATATGAATGAGGAAAACATAGGACCACCAGTGAAAGATGATGATTATGATGCTGTGTCAACCCCGAATCAATCAACCGTCCAGTTTATTCATAAGGCCCCAGAACAGCGATAAATCATGATGAATCATGATGAATCATGATAAATCATGATAAATCATGATAAATCACTCACTACTTTCTAGAATTAGTACCCACAGAAACCAGAGGGTTTTATGAATCCTAGCTTAACAACTGTACAACTGTCATACCGCAGTTTGTCGAGACTGGCATAGGCTGAGTTGAGACTGTCCAACCGAGCAGCGGCACTCAAGGCCCGGTTGCGGTGATATTACATGTTACTGCATGTTATATATTATCATTGTCGTAGATATTCTGATGAGTTTTACTGTTTTACTTTTATTGATCAGTTTTTTCAATGTTTAATTTAGATAAACTACGAGTGTTTTTTAAGCTGCTTTCAGTATTGTTTGTTTTTGTTGAAGACGGGTAAAACATGTCGCTAAGGTCATTTCCGATGAATCTTTTGTTGCCAAAAGAATGTCTATTATGTAAAGAAAAAACAGCAAACTGTGCAGCCGAGGCGACGGCTGTCAGGAATGCGCAAACTGATTTATGTTGCAAAGTCAGGGGTTACCTGTCACCGGCTTCCCACCATAAACATTCGCAGAATATTAGATCATATCAAATGGTCAACGTTTGATGAGAAATTCGTGATATACCATTGCAGGCTTCCCAACAAGATTCAGCCGTGTTTTTCCAGGCCGTTATAGATGATATAACATGATACTACCTCACAATTTGGAGGGGTCAAGAAAACCCCTAAATATTGACTCCAAAGTGGACGTGTTAATCTAAAAATAGACCAATTTGGTGAATTCATGGAAGCCGAATTTGACTTGAGCCATTATCCACAGCATCCCATAGCCACTCTGCAGGCCCTTATGGAAGGCGAGAGAGCCAAGGTGTGGATTTGTCAAAGTGAAGATGCAGAGATCCACGGATTTCATTGATTGACCCCTTTTTTTCAATGCAAAACATCTGATGAGATAATTTATACATACAATTATATACACATGATGTACATACATATGATAGGTATATATATATATTATATATTATATGTATATATATATATACACACTATATATGTATATGTATATACACACGAGACATGTATGTATAAATGTATGTGATTGTGTATGTATACATGCGTATGATTCATATGATACATACATATATACATATGGATGCATATGTGCACATACATAGAAAACATATGGATATTGTGTATATATAATATAATCATCAATATATGATCTGATATACTATGATTATCCATATATGATTACACATGACGTAATTATGCATGGCATCTATCCATCCATCCATCCATCTATCCATCCATTTGTGTATCCATCTAGAATCAATGCATTTGTCATTGGCAAAATTGCTATAAATTCAACGTTGATACCTATCGAACCACGTATTTTTCTCATTTCTACCATTCAGATCCATTCAGCATAGAAATATACTCCTGCAGATGCCACAAGTAGAATATTGTTATGGGTTTCCGAGACTTGAAAGCTTGTGGTTGGCAGGAATCAAGACTACCATTTGCGCGAAAGAAAGAACTGCCGAGAATTCAACACATTTATTTTGTGGCATTCTCCGCTGTCCACCAGAGATAGGCAGGTTTGCCTCGAAACGTCGTGTTTAGGTTTGCAAATGTGCAATCAAGCAGAAAGCCCTGCTCCCAGTTGCAGTGGGTTTTAAGTTTCCCCTTAACATACCCTAACAATGCTGAATGAGACACAAGAAAAGCGAGTAGGACATCACAATACCAGTTTGATGCCAGTTAAATTACTGAAAGAAGCTGCGAGGTGGAGCAGCTGACCGAAGGCTTTGCGATGTTCGTGTCCAAGCAGGCGATGGATGGTGGGTGAATTTACCATTGGGATTTGAGATGGGGGAGTTTCCCAACAAAAATTGGGATTGAACCATCAAACAAGGGGATTTAACCAATGAACATGGATAGAATAGGTATTCAATCATCAAAAAGGAGAGGATTCAATGAGATTTAAATAGGGATGATATATTCGATATAACCACCATTTTGAGATGGGGGTCTTGCTTGGTGTTGCAGTAAGAGGGAAGAGGGGTACCCAAATTTGGGAAGCCCCCATATCGGTTTCTCGAGCCCGATGCCATGAACTATCCCCAGCGATCAAATCAGGGTATATCAAGTTTCACATTCCAATTGGGGAAGGCTTCTTAAATTAATGGTTGATCTCGGCAGAGTAAACCAACAGAAACCAACTGATTGGTGAATGGTGGGTAGGTGAAGAGTCAAGGGTAGGTGGATGGCTTGTTCTTCAGTGATAAATGGAGGAAGATCATCTCCCACTCCACTTCGATGATTTGGCTGGGTAGCGTAGGTTGGCCAAGGTTAGGGTATGAGTCATGTGAGTCATGTGGTTTCTGTCAATCTTCTGCCTCAAACAACGCAAATTTGGCGGTATCCAACTTGGACCCCTATTGATACCGCGAAGATTCATCAGCAAGGTTGGATACTGAGGCTTGAGAATGGGGATAGTGAACCATCAAAGCATGGGGTCATCATAGTTGGTTGTTAACCCAACCATCAATGGATAATATGAGGATACTACCCGAGGGCCAGCGGGGATACTCGAACAGGAAAATCAGAAAATAACAGACATGACCACGACAAATGGGTGGTATTTGCAACATTTTGCAACTATTGGGGAAGAGCAACAACTACCCAGTGATCTTTGGGCAGTCATGCTGTCTCTTGAGCTTTCCCAATGTCTAGCCGCTAGCCTGCTAAAGATGCTCGACTCGACCTATCAGCATGGTTATGTGAACAAGACGGCGAAGCGTGGGTACGTACAAAAGATGTGGGAATACCCTAACCATCAAAGGCTTGGATTCTGGCCAGCAAGAACAGGTCGGGTTGAAGAAGAAGAACAATGAGCATACTGAGCAACAAGAACGAGGATGTGTATACTGTAACGCAAGCTAGTAAGATCAGCTTGGTTTCCGCAAATGGTCTCGACCCATGAAGCCCTTTCCCCATTTGATGATTTGCATCGCGGTTCATAACCGGTCTGACAGTTGGGGGTTCCACTCTTGAAACTTGCGGAGTTTCATAGTTTTGCACTTCCAGGTTTGTCAATGTGGTTAAACATGGTTAAACTGTTAAACCCATTGAACCCCATAAACCGAAACCACCCCCCAATTTTACCAGTAATGGGTGGTACAATCCGTCAATCTCGGTCCAAAAATGTTAGGTTAACAACATGACCTAGACGTTATGCATCAATTTTCCCGACGTGACAAGATGTGTGATCCTGAGATCCTGCGCGTAGGTTGGCAGTGGACAGCCCCCACCGCAGCTGGAGAATCAGTTGCAGGACTGGAGGTTGCCCTTGAAAAGATGGAATGCAATGATGAAGATATTCGCACAACCTCTTCAGAACAGTCTTTATTGACAGTTCATTGAAACTCCCAGTGTGTCCAAATCCATTTGCATCATCTCTATTTTTTTGCCTGGTTTTCTGTCTGAGTCTAAGATTGTCAAAACATGCCAACCCTACATGCCTTAGAAATCCATCCGTATCCGTTATACCAATCCCAGAACAAAAATTGAACAGTAATTTCTTGCTAAGACAGTGCAAATGGTGGCAACCTGTGGCAACGAGACTAAGTGTTCTATCTTTTTTGATAGCAACCATTGATATTTCAACAGTTCAACTAACAGTATTTTCTTAACAGATAACGAGACCAAGTAATTTCCTATAATACGATAGTCCATTGATGTCCATTGATTCAATTCAGCAACTTTTTGGTGCCAGGAGCTGAACAGCCAAATGGTGGAGATGCGAGCGATGCTGAAATCCCAGCAGGGCAACGAGGCACCGAAAGAAATCCCAGCGATGTGATTTGATGTAAGATATAGTGAGATATAGCATGATCTAGCTGGATGAAAGTAGATATAGTCGGATATGATTAGATATGATTAGATATGATTAGATATGATTAGATATGGTTTTGGTTAGATCTAGTTTCATATCATGTATACCGTTTGTATGAGATAGTACAGTAGTACAACTGCTTCTTTTGAGGACCGTCAAAGCAGCTGTTTGATGGACACCATTTTTACTTTACAATGAACATCATTCGACTCAAACCGTCAGAACCAGTGCCTGACCATGCCTGACTTTTCCCCACTCCGAAACTAGTAACTAGATATAAATTTGTCGCAAAATACCTGGTAGTTGATTCCTAAAAAGTCATGAACCGATAGTATCACAGTTTCGCTGGCCACATTCTTTTCTTACATCCCAGAATTAGTCTTTTTGGGGAATTTGGAGCTAAAAGTCCAGTTGGACACAATCATCAAATCGGCTTTCGGGATCCACAGGACACCTCCCAAACAGTGAACGAACTGCCAGGGTCCCAAAGACGCAGAGCTGACCCACGCTCTCAATGAGGCTGGAAATGACCAACAGTTTGGGATGGAACAAATCCTATTTTTTTAAGAATAAATCATCGAACTCAACGGGCTGTTTTCCGTAGCTATGTTAAACTACTGGAGGCTACTGGGCTATTTAGATGGAAAAACGAGTGATTGAACAGCTACAAAATTACGACATTCAGGGTTTGCCATGGACATCCATGGACCTTTATCCGGGTATGGGTCGATAGTCAACACCGCAAGTCGTAAATCCAGGAGAAGATGGGTACTGGTGTGAAGCATTCTAAAGCATCCAGTTTTAATCAGATGTCATCAGATCATGTCAGATCAAATTTCATTTCAAACGGTTGAGTTTACGCTCCAAAATCATCACACTCCTAAACTAATGTACGATTAGTATCCCAAAATGGCATTCTGGATGTTGCTTCGAAATCATTCATGTTTTGCCTGGGATGATGATCTAATTATCAGACTCTAAAAATTGTTGGATGAGTTAAGACCACCGAGCAGCATGAATCAGTCGAATTCACAATAATATAAACAAATATATATGTATATAATTATGTTATATACAGTATATACAATGTAAATAGTATATGTGCATACGGCATACGTATATACAGAATATCACATTATTATATGTAATATTTCATGCATGTCATATAGTCTACACATGGGATGACCCATTTCCCCACCGTTTGCCTGCCATGACGCCAGGTCTCGGCCGCCAACGCTCAGATTCAGACGGCCGTGGCACGGGAAAAGGATGCCTTGGATCGGTGCCCCGGGCACAGATTGGAACCGCCTTGCATGCTTTTCGGAAGGCGATGATCCCATGTGAGGGTTTCTTAAAATGGGAATCCCCAAGTCACCATGGGTTTCAAAATACTAAAATGGTCTAATTAATTTGGATGATTTGGAGGTACCTCCATTCAAGGAACCTTCCATGAATTTCCGAATTTCTCATGAATTTCCCAAGTTCTGATGAATCTGTTACATAATATGACTGTAGATGTTGTTTTTCCGACAAGGGATATCTTTTAGATTCTTTTAGCATTGGAGGTTCCACTTTTTGGTGTTGCTTCCCCCATTTTTCGCCATACGGAAGGTGTCCTGTTGTGACATTTTTAGTGGCGCTTCCGATGCATATCGCCGTGAAATCACTGTGCCATGCAAGATGATGCAAAGTAATTAGAGGAACCATAAGAATATTCTGTACCACGAAACACTGTACTTGGCGGTGTATCCTACTCAGGAAGTGAGAACCGACTTGGAGCATCGAGATGTAGGATTTGGTTTCCCAATTTTACCCAGGATTATACAGTTGTACCCTTACAATCTGAATTCATTCTGTGGTATACCTGGCTTTATCCTGCTGCGACCAGGCAACTAGGAGTATGTAGCAACTGACCATATCATTGCTTACTACGCAGCCAATGTAGATAATGATGTCAACACCCCGTACTTACAGGACAAAGCAAACCAGAGAAAACAAAGCTCAAAGTAGCCCAGACCGGGATAGACGTCGCCAAGGAACGTGTTGCTTGCCCCCTGGCAGTCACAAGGAACAACTGCATTTTTTTTTTCTCCAAAGATCTGGGACCTCTGAAATCCAGCATTTTTGTTGGTAAGCCATGGTAAGCCCAATTTTCAAAACTCCAAATTTGGTATATATTTGCTGTTTCTTTTTGTCTCGGATGAAACCATCCTTACTACAGTCCCTCCCCCATCTCTGGACACACCCCAGATGGTTTCTCATGTATGGAGTATTCAAACGCTTTCTTGCCACAGATATATGGGCACTCATTTTTTTGGATTTTTTATGGGATTCTTCTGCATTTGAACTCAGCAAAGAAGTCACTCGTGCATGGGAGATTTGCAGCGAAACATCAACCACCTGTTGATCCAAAATGCCAGGTCCGGGATTCCGGAGGCACGGCAGAATGCAGCTTGCCTTCTGATCAGAATTTGAATATGGGTGTTTCTCAAAATTGGTACCCTCAAAGCTCCCCACTAAAGAGGAGAATTCTGGAGGATTTTGAATTCTCCCATTTTATGAAGGTCCCATCTGGGATTTAGGTGTCACCAGGTTGAACACATCCCTTTGCGCTAGACCCTGAGATACTGAGCGACTGAGCTATTCGCGCAGGTTAGAGATCGCCAGCGGCAGGCCTGTCATTCATTGCCATAGATGAAAGTGGGGTCGGATCCAACAATTGGGTGACGAAAAATGTGGGCAACATATTTGGTTTCCTTGGCCTGATGATGTTACTGGATCTTACTGGCAGTCTCTCCATGTCAGGGTCTCCAAATAACGGTGTTGTACTTTCCAATTGGGCTTCACAGATGTGGTGCAAAGACTTGAAGATTCTTCTTTTTCCCAACTTTCATTACAGGCGCATAGACCTTTCTCCACCTTCGGTCATCCAGACCCTGCAACATACCATCAGAATTCACACCACCAGGAAGGATCAAGCAAACCAAAGAAGGGCAAAGCACCTCGAGTTCGCGAGGCGGACGGGTAAAACTTTCAACTTCAGCTCATGTCGTCGGAACTAAAGCAAAAAAAAAACATCCCCAATTTCGCCAGAGATGGATGGTATAACATGGTATAAACATGTATAAACCATCCCTAATGTCAATGTTCTAGGCTTTTGGTTATTTTGGTTGGGTTTTCCATGGTTTCCCAATTTTTTTTCAGTGGCTCAGCTGGACCCTTGCAGCATCTTGCAGCGCCTTGCGCCAGCTTCATGGCAAGCTGTATGCATCTACGGATGATACCATTCAGACAGGGCTCGGGAGCCTCAGGATGGGGTGCACGAAGCCACCATGTGCCACCAGTGCAAACGACAAGTTGGTGGGAACTGGGGTTTGGCACAATACATACTCGTGGCGCATTCGGAGTTTGCCACCAGCACATATACACATATATAAATATATATATATATACATACATACTTACATACATACATATATACATATATATATATAATATATACATCTGTATATATGTACATATATATACACATACATACATCTGTATGTATATATATATACATATAATTACATATACATATACATACAGTATATATATATATATACATGTGTATATACATATATATGTATTATACATGTATATATATATATATGTATATGTGTATATATGTACATATGTATATGTGTATATATGTATATATGTATATGTAGTCTATATCCTAGACTAGTCTAATCAAAAGTGTGAACGCCTAACTTGCAGTAGTGGGATCCCCCTTAAACCATGATCCTTGGTCAGCGAGGCAAAAGGTTCGTCATACCTTGATCGAGAGTGCCCTGGTGTGTCTTGGCCGATGATGGTTTAAGGGGACCTTCCACCAAAACATGGTGATTCTTCATGAATTTAAACAACAATGCAACAAGGGGGTACAATTATATACAAAACCAACGATTGTGGATATTTGGGATGTGACAGAGTTGGGGATGTTCCCAACTTTGCTGATTCAGATCCAAGTTGAGCACTTTTGCTTTGGTGATATCCACATTTGTGGAGTTCGCAGCAGCTCCATACTCGACTTACACACACACACACTGTGATTGTTCATCCCCCTGTCACGAAAGCTAGCAGTAGCTAGATATAGAGTTGCTTCTTAATTTAGCAACGGATGTGGGGACAATTTTTTCATGTGACCTACAGCTCCCCAAATTCTCAGAGCTTTCGGGAAGGGTCCTGAAATTGGATGGTCTTGGGCTTGGTTCCCGGGATAATTTTGCCCTTGATACCCCCAACTCACCCCAAACCACTCTGCCCAACTCATTCCAAGCCACGCCACCTTTCTCAAGTGGCTTCACCCCCTGCTTCGCTTTCGTTCACCAGCCCTTCAGACTCAAGTTCTACAGATTCTTCCGGGACCCCAATTATTCAACCCCCATCCCATCATCAATGGAATATGACGGAAGTACTGTATGTCATGTCAATTGACTAATTACAGGAAACTCTGGTTTACACATGTTTGCACCATCAAACAGCACCATCAAATATTTTATCCTCCAACCATTGGTCAAGGCGGCAGCAGACGCAGCTGTGTAAGCAGATGATCCAGGAGCCCAGCAGAGAGCGAACCATGCTTTTTGCGGGGAACAAAAACAAGCGAAACCCATTGGTGAAATCGTTGTTGATCATATTTTCTCATGGTTTATTGATCATGTGTTATCATGGTTTATATCATGATTTACCCCTTGGACTAGCAAACCTATGAAATATAAATACATAGAGATATGATATGTATATTGAAATTGAATTCAGCGTCAGGCACAAAAGTGCTACTGCACCAATTTTTGCGGCCGCCCTGTTGCGCCATTAAAATGTATCGAGCCCCAGCAGATGGCTGGTCTAACAACAAGCAAGTTGGTTGGTTCATTGGCACCAATTTTTGAGACCATTGGAGGTTTTTGGTCCTACTGGGGCGTTGTTCCGAGAAGTCTGCAACTTGAGAAACATGTATGTATATGTGTATGTATGTGTACAGTATAATGTCATATATATATATATATATACACATGTCATACAGATGTTGATATGAAATGCAGCTTTTGGAAAGGGGATACTATAGAAATTTGTTGGGCGGACCCCCCCGGTTGTGCAGTTTGTGTCAGATTTCTGTTTTCCAGCAGTTGGTTTACATTCAATGACATCTTGCTTGAATGCAGCCCTGTGATGTAGAGGAGGTGAAGATTCAAGTGTGTATGATTTGGTATTTGCATCTATTTGCTGGACAGAGTCATGGATTTCTCACAGAGATGCTGAAGGGAGATGCTTCCTCTCCCGCCAGGAGGTCGAATCCTGCCGACTAGCCCAATCAGCCAGCGGCCTTGGGGGATTTTCATCTCACCGGCCGGTCGAATCGACCATTGAAGTAGTGGAAATGGTCTCGCTGGCAACGGAAACTCCACCTCTTAGACAGAGATCACATGACATAACCAAGTATGTAAATAAATGTATATATATATATATATATGTTTTAATTTCCAACAAAAATGGCAAATCACCAGAGATGTTTCCCTATGATGCCATATGTTCCCAAGTGTCTGTCAGGTCAAGTTGGTGAAGTCCAAGGCGCGCCACTTTGTAGATCATTTTCCGAGCGGGAAAAACCATGGGTTTCCGACATCTATGTAAACGTTTACACCAGGGTAATGGGATACTCATGTGATTTGCTTGGGAACATGATGGCGATCATGGATATTCATGGATATTTATGATGAATTTATCATGAACATGGGATAATACTGGGATATGATTGGAAAGATATTGTGGGAATATAGTTGGATATATCACCAACAGTATGATTGGGATATAGCTCAACCATCTATTGGGATATAACCATTTATTGGGATAGATATATTTTACTACACAGCTATGGTATAGATGGCCCGGTGAGTTTGACGATTTACCTACTAACAATGGTGATTGTCCATAACTACGTGAATTTACCATAGGGTATATACATGTGGTACGTCTGAAAATGGGGAGAAGATACCTACACAATGGAATAGTACCTATACAGTAAGTGGATATTGATGGCGTATTATTGTGATGTTGAACCACCAGCACGATCGTTGGGTGTGTCTGAAAACATTCACTGGTGGGTGTTTTTTTCAATATTTGTCCATCCTAACTGGGATGATGCAAGAATTGACTCATGTTTTTTCGAGGGGTTCCAGAAAATACCAAAACTCCGACCAGTGTATGATTCAAATATGATTTCAAATATTGTCATCAGATGTGTTTCAAATGTAGTCTAGTCTAGTCTAGTTTCAAGAATAAACCCATGATATCTTGATTACTAGTATCGATTGTAATCCATGAGCAGGAAGGAATTTCCCATGAAAACTTATCATGATATATTATGATATATTGGAGATTTTCAATTGGGTTTTGACACTGTTCTTTTTGTTCACTTGGTTTGGGTTTCTGGTTGTCGATGGCGATGTTTATGCAATACGAACCATAGTTGTCCATATGATATTCAGATAGATTCATATGGAATCAAAGGAATCTGTAAACATCTAAAAACAGCATGATATACTCAGCCTACCCAGGCCGTTTCCATTATTGATATTCACCAAGAGTTTCCACTAAACCACGTGCTCCATCATGTTGCGACCTGTGAGGCTGCCCTGAAAGCCTTGAACGGCAGCTTGCGAGATGAGGTTCCTGGGTGGAGCTTGAAATGATGAATAATGAAGAAAAGATGGAGGATAGGTATGGATAGGTCGGATAGGGTCCGATGGGGTAAAGATAGATCACACCGATACATCAATGACGCAAGAACCAAGAACAACTTTCATTGTTTTAAATCTATTGACATCTATTGACTCATGACCCACAATACCAAACAACTGTGGGGCTTCTGTAGATGTTCGGTTCCTGCAAGCTCCAGGTCGAGAAAACTCGGCAAGAACTCCAAAGTTTAGAGGAGGCGAAGGAAACCATGCTGTTTGAAAAGCTGTGGGATCGCTGAAGATGAAGCATCCCTGTGGCAAATGGTGAAACCGTTTCACCGTTTCATGTTTAGTCCATGTGGTTGGACGAGTTCGTCTCACCGTTTTCGACTTGCCGGGCAAATGCCACCAAGTCATCCAAGTCATGCTCGAAAATTCCCAGTTTAGTCCATGGATTTCACTCAAGGTGCTGCTGCGACTTCAGACTTGCAGTAGTTTTTTTGGATACGGATGGCTGCCAGTTCCAAAAACATGGCATACATATATGAATGTTACTGTATCATATGTACATGTATATATATATATAATCTGTATATATATATATGTATATATATATATATATCATTACATAGTTCTTACAATACAAATCATATGCTAACATTGGTCGATCAGAGCAGTCGGAGCCTGCACCCGGTGGATACGTGTGCCTCTTGGCAAAATTGGTACCGCCCAGCAGACCTTGCGAAACCAAATTCTCAGGCAAATGTGAGATGATCTGAGGTTTGTGAGCTCACATGGCTGTAGGTCAAGGTAGTCTTATTGCATTTTGTGGTGTTCACCAGGAGACGGGTTGAAATCCATTTCGCAATGCGGAGGTTCACTCTAAGCGATTGCGCAGTGCAAATTTGCATTTCGGCTTGCAAGACCAAAGCTATAGCCATCTACGCAAGATTGCAGCAAGATCAACAGATTCGATTTCAGTGGCACATTCGAAGATTTCCGGTCTAAGCTGGTCCGTAGAAGACTCTTGCACAATCTTCTGCCATATTTGCAATCCAACCAGGTGAGTAACTTCCGAACGGAGCGATTTGGAGTTTTGTGCAAAACAAACCCACCATGCTCCGTGTTGCCGTTCTTGCGTCAGCTTCCAAGCTGATCAGCAGTGAAGGGGCAGTCTCAGTGGTGGTTCCAATGGCAAGTGGGGCTCAAAGAATGTTTTACCCCCATTTAGGGATGATTCACGGATACTGAAACAAAACAACTTTGTGGTTCCCTTGGCATTCATCCCATTTTCGTGCCATAGTCACGGGAGATTTCTTGGATCGCCAGTTGCTCCTTCTCGCCAGGGCTTGCTTCGTGCATAGCTTGGCGGTTTGGAGCTTACCAAAGCCAGGGATGGGTCTGTCCAAACATGGGGGATGCCTCTACATGGAAAGTTCCGATGATTTTCATCGCTATTCCATGTATTCCATGTTCACTCCAAAAGGTGTGAAAATGAAAAACAAACAATCAGCTCTGAAGCATTTCGACGCTTGCAGGGATGAACGATGTCATCGAATGGCTGTGTCAGCTCAACTGTTGCAGCTGGACTCGTTGTAAGAAAAACCTGGCAACAAACCTGATGGTCCAATCTGAGCCAGTTGTAGTGTGGTAAATACACCCTCAGTCGGGGGACGATTTATACCTGGTAAATTTAGTGATGGTTTGCTATTGGCTCTTGCTACATTAATCTCGGTGGTTGCGGTGGTTGCTGCCTTTGCTTCCTCCATTGAGGACTCAACCATCGAGTTCCACAGCGCACATGGAGAGCGAGAAGTCATCCCAGCCCGAGGGCTCGGAAAACTTCAGCGGCTCATCACTTGTGGTGCCAGATACTGTAATTATGTCTTGATATCCTTTGATATGATGGGATTCTGATACAAAATCTGCATTAAATCAAATTTGGATCTACATGGAGGTTCCATACAGGAACCTATCCCTTCCCATATATCAAAATATATGAACTCCCCTGGCTGGATAAAGCCTGGGGGGTCCCATACTGAGGTGACCTCGCAGCACCCTGCAGCGCTGTGCTTGCGGAAGTTTGAGCAGCCCCCATACTATGCAGCTTGGACTGGAAGGGTTAGTAAGGTGAATATATCCATATATATATATATCCAAAGATGAATTCATTTCAGGTTGGTGAATTATTGTAATCGAGCCAGATACACAAGCATATGTATGAAAGTGTACATGATATATGATGATGCATGCACTTAATCCCAAGGTCATTATAAGGATTATCCATCAGGATGGCCATGGTTGTTTGAAAGTCGTCGCAAGAATTTCTCTGAGTTTGCTAAAGTTGTTTCTCCCCCCACGTATTGCATATATTGGAATGGCTGTATATTTGATAAATATTTGCATGGTCATACATATACACACATGTATATGTGTATATGCACGCACATGTTTCTTCATGATTGATTCATAGGATCCCCGTCTATTGGATACTCATACATTTGTTAGGCAATTGTAGGGCACCGGGACTTGTTCCCTTCAAACTCTTGGGCAGTGATCCACTAGTCACTAGACACGATACCACAGAGGCTTGGCCTGTGATGCAGGCGGTGGCTGGCTGCAGGGGGTGTGACATGTTTGGACCGATGATGACATCGACCCACAAATCGGATGGCTTAGTGTACTCAAGCGTTGCCAGATTTGTGGGTCCATTGATATCCCATAATGTCTGATCCATTAGCAACTCAAGGTCAAGGAAACAGAATTCAGCAGTTTGGAGTCCTGATGCACGTTGTTGTTTGGCAGTTCACTAGCTGCAGCTCAAATGACTGCATTTGTACAGGTATACTTGCTGTTGAAGTTTGACAAGCAAGAAACCAAATCCATCTTCAATTGGATTTCCGTAGCCGGACTCTCAGTCTGCTCGTCCGGAACAATGAAGTTTATATACGACGCCTTGCTTGAAGCCACACAGGTACGGGATGGTATGGTTTTGAACTGGACGCCCCGGTTTGGTAGAGGTATTGGAAAGGAAACCATGGATGGATTGATCAATAGTGATAGAAATTCGACAGCGCCAAATAGGGTACTGTAGTCATCCCGAAAACTGGGTACAGCGAGGAATATGGGGTGGTTCTTCACATCCCACAATTTGTTTCTGGTACCATGGGCTCGGCCAGCTGTCACCACTGAGGGCCCCAAATCGCGGCTGCACATCGAGGTCAGCAAGGGCTGGGAGGTCACACAACGAAGGACCTTACATGACTTTACCAACTTCCATGGTAGCTGGTTCAAGATGCAAATCTGGGTGCAGCCATGTTAGGTGAAAGAGTAGTTTTCTGCAAAATCTTAGTTGCATGCATTCCTGAAGAATGACATCGATTATCATCAGTTCCCCACCACAGAACACCACAAAAGGGTGCCATGTTAGAGGACTTTAGTCGAATTTGAGGCACGTTTGAATTGAGGCGTGTATACTACACGGGTTTCTCTGAAAATAGGGCACCGGGTACCCCAAAATCTAGTGGTTGATCATCAATTAATTGTCCTTGTTAAATTTGCCATGTTAATCCATTTTGCGGTATAGACATGTTTGTTGATATGTTTTTCATGAAGCCATACGGAGAAGAAGTTACAACTGGGATGGAATGCCACTGTTTATAAGGGGAAGTAACCCTTGGTTCAAGCCTCTGGATTTGCAGGGAAGCAATGGCAAGAAAGGTGGCACTGTTTTTTTTTGCAAAAACAAATCAGTCTGGCCCAAGTCTTGTCTTTCTGTCCAGTGATGAGTGATGAATGATATATGATGGATGACATGGCAAGACTTTGAGACATTGGCCGAAGGTCAAGAAGGGTCCCCCGAGATGGATTTGCAGCCTTGGATATCCCTGGCTGCTTGGCTTGACATAACTGGGCTGGTTGTCTTTGTTGCTTGGTGAATGACATCGCAAAGGAGATGGGGATAGGTTTGAAAGGGCTGCGGGATAGTTGAAATGCCTCAGGATCCCCAAGGCCAAAAACAAGAAGGTCAGTGAGGTTGAATGAACCTTCTTGTTCGACCGCAATGAGACCGAGAGAAATTTGCTGAATCACGAAGAGGAATAAATATCAAATCTGGCCTGTGCTTCGCTGGTTTCTTGTCCATCTTCCAGAATTTCCTCTCTTCCATGGTGGCCATTCCATTGAGCAACTGATTGTCTTGAATGATATTTGAATTTTGACTAATATTTGTCATAATAGTTGAATATCTATCCAAATTCAAAGTTTTCCCAACTTCCAGGATATCAACACATCTTAAGTCATGTAACTATCACCGCTCTTTTTTTCAGTGACTCGTTGGACCAGGCTAGCGGCCGTCCTGCCGGGAGTCTGCAGGGACTGTACCAAAAAATGTAGCGTGAAAGCGATTCAATGGGCCCGGAAGCTCAGCCTTGGGAAAGCTGAGGTTTGTGGGTCTGAACATGGAAAAAAGACATAATTCAGATTGATTCATATGAGTTAATATCAGTTTGTATTCTTTGATTGATGTAGATTGATATTGATCAATGGAATGCTAGTGGGATACGAATGGGTTGTTTTTTATATTTTATTTGGGTTTCTATTCCTGCAAAAGCCCTCTTGGCTTCGCGGCAAAAAAAGTAAGATGCCGCCAGGTTGACAAGATGGTCCGGCTTCCTGTGCTAGTGAGGCCGATCAGTTGGCAGTTCCTATCCCTTCGGCTGGGGGATGTGTCTACATTAGCCAGGCACCGCATGCGCTGATGCATGGGGGGGGAACGGACATATCATATAGTATCATGTACTCGTAGCATCATGTTATATCATGTCATATTATGTGGTACAATGTAATATCAAATGGAATATCGTGTAGTAAAATGAAATACCATCCAATATCATGTAGTATTTAGTATCATGATTCATGATGTGTAATGTAGTATCACAGAATATTCATATCATGCAATATCGCAGTTCAAGCATGTTTCTTCTAAAACCCTCATGCGGTATGATTATCTCCATTGAATCAACCAACAATAAGCTAACATGACCAGATATTTGCATAGTCTCCCTGCTACTCCTACCTTATTTATTCTTATTACTGTATCTTATTTTCCCAGATATTGGTTGAAAGGAATACCTGCAAGAGCACCTCCCCCTCTTTGGGGCTAAAAGACTAATGGTTTCCTGCAGATCTTCCCTTCAACCAATCCATTGATCTATTGATTTTCTTCGCAGTTGCCTCCTGGTGTCCACACCGCGCATGCGTCGTGGTACATGTCCTGGTCTCAGAGTCGGACTGGAGCAATGAACCAATGGTACGGGCCAAGACTTAACTTAACTTAATGTTCACAGAGGTTGGCCAGTTCAACTACCACCCAGCTCATTTCCAGAGAAACGCCCAAATTCCGACCCATCATTTTTTCATAGTCTTCACAAAAAAGGTGAGGGTTTTCCAAGTTAGGGACCTTTCATGACGTTGTATCCCCATCAAGGTTGGTTTTTACACCCGAATTCTTGGTGAAATCACCATCAAAATACCAGCATATACCACCATAGCCATTGTTTCCCATAATCGTTTCAGATCATGGCCAGCGCCAAGGCACTTTGACTTGTCAGTCTTCCTTTTCCTGCTAATCGGGATGGTCTTTGTCCAGTCCTCAGTTGGGTAGATTGATCCAACCAGCTTCAGCCCATTCACATTTAGTGCTTGATGATGGTTGGTGCATTCATTTTTGCCATCTTTTTCATGATTTTTCCGAGCTTTCCATTTCTATGGCGGATCAAACCCTTGAATCCGGTTGACCATGTTGACCGTGGATGTTTGTGGACGGGATCCCAGCTGAAACCACCTGGCGCCACTGTCGACCAGGTCATTGGGTGGAAGCCCCTCCGTGAGAGCGTCACTTTTCACGCTGGCTTGGGAGGACCACCATGTGGCAACAGCAACAACTACAAAGTACAGAAAAGAACAAAAAAAAACAGGTCATGGGGCAGGCAGACCCTGAACCCCTGGATGATCTGGATGTTGAATCCAAATTTGGGGGTATCCCAATGGACCATGCAGTAGCCTGGTAGATCCAGGATTGGGCTCCTTGATTGTCATTGCTTTTATGGTCAGGGTCTCGGTTCAGCAGTGGTCATCTATCACACCTCGGAGCTGTTGAGATTATTTGGGAAGAAATGCTCAGAAAGTGGAGTACATCGGTATATGGATGTTACAATGTATATCCCAGAAACATATCAGGTTTTTCGGGAACGAAACTCATTTCAGCTGATCAACCTGATTCCATTCATTGATTTTCGGGATCATCCTGGCATTTGTTGACGGATCCCGGCTGACCCAGGTGGTGTTGTGGCTGTCCCGAAGTGTGCGGGGCACCCTTCATGGCAACGTACCTTTTGGTCGTTCGGCAAGAGACCCAGAACTGGTTCAATTTTTCTGGCATTCGTTCGTCCTGTCCGTTGCTGATTGTGGCTGGGAAAGAACTCGATCAGGCAGTCGTACCGAAAGGGAGTATTGCTTAGCCTTGCAAGTTTTCGTTCTTTCACACGCCTTGAAAAGCTGCCAACAATATCCCTGACAAGCTGAAGAGCCCAAAGATACCTAAGGAAATCCTAAGGAATCCTATTGCCGAAAACCTCCAAGTAAGGATTTTATACAAAGCGTAAACTAACTTACTTCCGCGAAAGTAAAAACCTCACGCGCGAAAGCTCCGCGAAAGCGCTCGCGAAAGAGGGGTCAAACGTTCTAACCGCGAAAGCTCCGCGAAAGCTTGAAATGATTGTCTATGGTTAGTTTTAACTTATTTGTATTGTAGTTAATCATTTGTTCTTGCCGGGGTTTAGTTTCAACATCAACAGTTTCTGCAAGGGTTTAAACAGAGATTGGATGAGTGATGTGGTTTTCTTGCTAATTAGTTTCTTTCACGCGAAAGCTTCGCGAAAGCTCCGCAAAAGCCAAAAAAAAGCCAGTAAGGCTGGAGCCCCAAAATCTATGACGGATGGCAAGGGCATCAGGGACGTTGCAGGGCGTCAGGGACGTTGCGGGACGTCAGAGACGTTGCAGGATGTCAGGGACGTTGAGGAGGTCAGGGACGTTGCACGTTGCAGGACGTCAGGGACATTGCAGGACGTCAGAGACGTTGCAGGATTGTCAGGGACGTTGCAGGACGTCAGGGACGTTGCAGGACGTCAGGGACATTGCAGGACGTCAGAGACGTTGCAGGATGTCAGGGACGTTGCAGGACGTCAAGGCTGACGTAGTGATGGACGTGAAATTTTGCATCCAGAAGACACATTAAACCTGAACGTGACTCAAAGCAAATTTGGGACATCTAACCGCGAAAGCTCCGCGATAGCAAACATGATGTACTCAGCGTCCGCGAAAGCTAAACGTGGTCGCGTAAGTACCGCGAAAGCTCCGCGAAAGCCACGCGGGATTATAACGAATTCGCAAAAGGGTTTTCAGCACCGCTCCTATGGATATAAATAGTGTCCCCGATCCGAAACCCAGGGAGTCAAAAACTGCTGCGGACGGCCATCTAGTGCAGGTCAGATTCAAGATTTTGCCGAAATCTTGTCATCTTCAGTTTGGAGACCCCCAGACTTCCTATCAGATTCATTTGATTGCAATACCCGACAACCAGGTCTGAAACAATGACGTTTCTTCTTTTTTTCTGGTAGGGGGATGCATCCTTCATGCCGCAAAACCGCCAAGCGCCGTGAACTGCCGGGTTCTCCGAGTTGACGACCCTGCTGGCTGCGGCATTTGCATTGATACCAGCGGCCCGAAATGTGCGGAAACCGAGCAACATCGGATTTCTAGGGGCTGAACGAATTTTGGCTCTGTATGACGTTTGGGTATCTCCCAAATGATTGGACTCAATCTTGGAAGACTTCGTACGGCTAAAGATATTATACAATATTATACAATAACATGTGTATACATACATGGTTTATAGGAGGAACACAAATATCCGACTTTGGCGGGTCGTTTTGCTAAATCATTTGGACTAAATCCACATCATATAAGGTTCTGGTATATTCCTTAGACTGGCCGTCAATAGAAGTTTCACAGGCCACTTGCCTCCAATTGAGGATAAATGTCAGATCATTTAGATATCTGAAATATGACATCACTCAGTAAAAACCTGAAATATACCTAAAAATATCCTCAAGAAGTATGACATCCATTACTCAGGACTAGGAACCTGAAATATGCCTTGACATTTGGCTCCATTTGGCTCCCGATCACTGGGACGGCTTCAGGCTGTGCTGGCGTGGACTTTGAGATGGCTTCCGGTCACTGCCTCAGAAGTATCCTCAAACTGGGATGCTTGAATGGCTTAACTATCCCCCCAAAAATACATACAATTACATGTATATGTTTGTCTATATATATATATATGTATAATATATATAAGTATATATATATATACTCAGATCCTCAAAGGTGAATAATTATTGGATTGGATGGTTATATATCAAGCATACTAAACAATGATCTTTTCTTTTTTGGGTGGGCTTTGGAAGTGGCACCCAGTAGCTACCTCCAACCGACCTAACAGCCCCAGGCGCCGAATTGGCACTCGTGGCTTAGTGCGGGGGCCTGGGTTCCTTGGTTTATCGAAGGAGGGTTCTAGAATTGACCAAAGGATAGTTGATAATATTCTTTATATATATACATATATTATATTTATATATACATATGTATGTATATTCCAGGATTGAATTTGAGTATAATTCGTTTGGTTATGATTTAAGATGTTCGAGATAACAAGCAGCGCATGACAGATATCCAAACGGATGTCCACAGGTCTGAAGGATCCCATCTTTGATCTGCCGATAGGCAGGTTGGTGAGGGGCAGGCCCCAGGAGCCGGAAGGTCGTCCATCTCAATCATTCCAATTCGAATTGGATGGGGAAATTCATCGTTGAAACCCCTACATTTGGATAAAATTTGGGGGTTTGGGAACCTGGAATCATGGTTTCATCATGGTTTCAGGTCGATTTGCCCCAGAAAATCCATCCATTCACCGCTGGTGGCAGGATGGCTAGCCTTCCTGGTGCTGCTGATCACCTGCTTGGTGCTGGTGCACTTGGGCGCCTCGCTGCTACCATGACGCCTAGTATGGCTTTGGTACCTGAAAAAAATAAGTGGAAATCAAACTTAGTTAAAAAAAATCACGTAAAGTCTGCCTGGTTAATCATCATTTTACTTATTAAGATGGCTATGAATCGGGGTACAGCCTATTTTCAGACAAACCCATATGTGACCGGCTCTGTGCCATGGTAACAAGAGTCACGACATCATTTATTTTTGCTGGACATAACCATCATCCCATATTGTAGCAAGTTGTCATATAGTCATGAACTGGTCGGTGGTTTCAAATATTTAATATTGTCCAACCTAAAAACCCGGTCCCGATTGATTTTCATATGTTTTTTGGTCTGCCTAAAATAGTCTAATAGATTTGATGATCCCCAACTACTTTTCAAACACGTTTGGATGGTTTGCCCAATTTTCTCAGAATTGGAGTTTACCGTAAAGCGCAGGAGTCCCCCGCAAGTAAAGCATTTATGGTAGATATGTATGTATAATTATGTATATTATAAATGAATATTCTTTTTTATATATATATATATATATATATATGTGGGCAAATGCTTGGGTTTTGCTGGGAACGGCAACGACGACTGGCAACGAAGCATCATCATTTTCATCAGCCCTTCTTGATCTTCCCAAAAAGATGTAGAGTTTAACGGGGGTGGGAATTTATATTCCGCATGCCCTTGTTGATCTTCCCAATCGAATATCAGGTTCAACAGGGGTGGGAATTTACATTCCCAATACCCTTGTTGATCTTGCCTAATTGAACATCAGGCTTAACAGGGGTGGGAATTTATATTCCCAATACCCTTGTTGATCCTCCCACTTGAATGTAAGTTGCATCAACATTGCTCGGGGATGGGAACCCACTACAACATTGCAACGGCCGGGCAAAACCCAGGCGTTACGTGTATATATGAATATGTACAAATATCCAGCAACACCCCCCGAAAGAATCAAAAAGATAGAACAGTAATTTATCACATGTTATTATTTGATCACATTTTTGCTTGGTATTTACGAAGCTCTATCTTTTTTCGGCTTGCCAAAAAGTGGGTTTAGACACCAACAAACTTCACTGGAGGGTGGCACCAAGGTGCCAAGCTTAGTGTGCGCTACTTTGCCGCCCTGCCGGAGCCGGAAGGTCACCCTGGGGGATGCCTTTCACTTGTCTGTTTTTTGTGAGACAGATATGATATGAATTCTTAGAATCTCCTTAGATTCTAAGGATTGAAGATTGAGAAGTCTCTGATTTTCTGCAAGAAAGCAGATCAACAAATTCATGGCTGAGGTTTGGTGGAGGTTTGGCCAGTTTCTAACAGGGAACCTTGTACATCACACACCTGGCAGCAGCACCGCTACGACCATTTTGCACCACTTTCACTTGCAACCATGAGAATTTGGAGCTGAACCTGGATGACATGCGAGTTAAACTGGAGAATTCGCCAAATGCATGGCATTGCTTGTTCACTTGATGTGACATGCTGCGTAGGACCTGAGTCTTTGGGGTTTGGTGTATAGCAGGTCGCAGTGCACGGCTGAGTATTTGTGACCCCAAATTGATGGAAATAGCAAAAATTATCAAAATTCATGACCAGCCAATTGTGGATCCATTGGATCCATTGGCACCTCCACACATTTCGTTGCTGATGCAGAGACACCTCGCGACTGGAGGTGAAGTTGACTTCTTCATCGGAGTGGATGGCCGGAGGGTCGATCTGTTGCCACCCGTGCCTTTTGCACAGAGGCGCAGCAGCGCAACTTGGGGGCGGAACAAGTGGGGATGGGTCACATCCTTCCTGTCCTGAGGAATATGAAATCCAGATGGTCACATAGGTAGTGACCAACAATTTCGTGGCGCACCTCAAGATGCTCTGAACATGTTGTGGATTCAGTCCTCAACTGATTGGTTCTAGGTCAAAATTCTGAACCTCTCAAAACGGATCCAAAGTGATCCAGAGGGCTAGTTTGTGGATTTTCCAACAGAAAAAACTCCTGGGAGACAAGAAAGCTGCACGTTTTGTGGACCCGTGGGTACTAGGGTACTGTACCCCATGTAAAAACAACGTGTGACCCTGAAACCTCTCAGCTATCCCATCATCCAGTTGCAGGATGTTGGGCTGGGGAATTTGGCTCATCGGTGTCCTTTTCCTTCTGAGCAGCTGGGTGCTGAGCACGCTGCATGCGCATATCCTGGAAAACTGTCAGTTATGCTTTTTGGGAAGCATAACTGCATTACAATCGAAGATTTTTGGAGACGGGCAGCAGAATGGGATTGGGATTCAATAGGCAGATGGAAATGTTAAGGGCCCTTTGTGGAGACTGGCCTCTTTTCACTGGCAGATGTGTCACCTGTGATTATCTGTGTGTCTTCCAGCACTGGAAGAGGCATATGGGTTGGTTGAACAGAAGGATAAACCTCAAATCCATGGCTGAATGGTTAGATTTTTGTTCGATGACTAGATGATTTATCCTTGATGTTCCGAATTAGATCACTAGATCACCATATGATGGGGCCATGCCCCATTTTCGTACGCACCGATATGGTTTAGAACTTGGAAACCTCGACCAACAAGACCATGCCAAGGTACCCATTCCGACACTTGCTCGGTGATCATCACACTTGCAATCATCATGAAGGCTCTGCTTTTCGCAAGATGCCAGTTGAGGTTGCAGGGAATGGGCCTCAAAGGTCTCAAAAATCCATTGCGGAACCTTGACGATTGGGCCAGACAGGATGTTCAGATTTTTCAGTGCTTTTATTTGAACTCCTTCACATAGAACGTTGAAGCTGTTCATATGAGTGCATCTCGAAAATGGGCAACCCAGCCCACCATGTTTCATCATAGTTTTCGCCATTAAAAGTGCCTTTGCAACGTGCATCAATTCCAAAACCACTATTTGCAAACACACTTTACATACTCTCTGCAAAACCAACATGGAAATGGACAGTCTTAATGTATAGATTGTTTTCACATTTATACCGCCATTTAGTTTGGGGGATTTGCTCCTCGACCAGTGCAGGATTATATTGAGCACGTGGTGCGCACCCTGATCATGTGGAGAAATGTTGTCCTGAGCTCAGTGTGACAGGTGTATAGAATGAAGATGGATCCCTTTTACATCATTAATAATGATGGGAAGAGCGGTTGAAGAAGGCTTTAAGACTTTAAAATGTTTCAAATGGGCCTTGATCATACTGTCATATTCAGCAGTGCAACTGTGTGGATTTCATTGAGGATGTCCAGCCGAAAGACATCCGAAATCTCATTTCTAGCGATGAGATGCATTCACAGGCCGGTGACACAGAATTGTTATGTGGAAGAATTTACAGGCAACCCCGGTTGAGGGCTAAACCATGCTAAACCAGCCACTTCGGAGTGCAAATATTTGATCCATTTTGTGATAAATGTTGTGTCCTGTCGATTTTCCACAACTAAGCAATCCATGGGTCAGCCAGTGATATGGGGCAGGCGTCGGCCACGACGCGTGCAGCTTTGGCGCAACTGCAGCAGTACATGAAGGCACGCAATGTGGTGAATGAGATGGCTAAGGATCAAAGTTACGGGCATACCCAGGGAACCCGCAGATTTTGGCTGGGTACTTTGTGAATCTCCGTGATATCCTTTACAACTTATGTGATTATTTTATATTCCAATTTGGAGTTCTGTTGCCGGAAGACTTATCTTCTCAAACCACATAGAAAGTGAACTTAGAATAAAGCTAAAACAGCACCACACAGCACACTGGCCAAACATCGCCAAAAAGGGCACCTCTATTCCTTGGCGCCCCTTCCCTTGCTGTCGGCCGGGGCCGGGGGATAAGGAGCCCTGTATCATGTCATGACATGTCATGGTTTCTCAATCTGATCTCACTGAAGAAATCGACAGATATTTGGGGCCTTGGGTCAATTTTTTTGGTCTTTTGGTCATGTCGAGAAGTTTCCTCCATCCTGTGATATCTTGGACCTCTAATTCCATATCCATAACCTTCAGCGGATCACCTTGACGTTTTGCAGTTTTGCTCATGCGATCACGATTTCTTGGAGGAGCATCCGCACATGGTGCAGACGGGACGAGAGGTGACAATTGCAGCTGATGGGGCTGTTGAAATCTGTAGAAGATGGACTGGAGATTTGGATGTTTTGTACCTAAGACTGCGATATTAGATATTTCGCACGGGTTGGTTCGAAGTGAAACATGGCTGTGTCTGGAAATAGGGTATCCCCAAGAATCCCATGAGTGTATCATCGTTTTTACCATTTCAGAAACCATTTCGGGGTATCGCCGGTATAGCACTGTATAGCCAGGACACTGAGCTTCGCTTGCGGCGGTTCCGAGAGGATGGGCCGGCCCTGGCATGTCTTGTAGATGGGGCCCCGCCAAAAAAGATCAAATGCTACAAGACATATCACGGTAAAAAAAAACTGTTCTATCATGTTCTATCATTTTTTGAGGTTACAGTTGCTGTGTAGTCAGTTGAATGAGTTTAATTAATGTGTATGATTCTGTCCTTAGACATGTCCAGAGTTGGCTTGTGTATTGGCTTTGCTGCTCATTGCTACAGTCAGCTTCAAAGATGAACGACCAGACGACGCATGGCAGGGTTCATTTCCGGCAGCCCGTCATCTCAGCAGGGGTCCCCAGCACTTGTCGACCACCTGTAGCGTGGTTTTAAAATGGTTTAAATGGAATTCTCCGAAAAGTGGGTACTCCAATTCCAAAGGACTATCATCCCTCTCCTTTTTTTTGTGTACTCAGTTCTGGACAACCCCCTATGATCCCCTATGTATATTGAGAATATTGTATCATTATATAATATTATATATATATATATGTATAGACATATACATATATATATATATAGACATTTAGAAGATACACATGGTATCTCGGGATACAACAGTTGTTTTCAGATGCTATCCATTTTCTACTGATGTTGCTAGTTGACATTCAGCATGATGAAACGATTTCCAAAGTCACCAGGTCCCAGAGCACGGCGGGTCCAATTGCGTGCTGCAGTAGCCCGGACCCGGCCGGAATTTCACGACGTTCGAGCTGGTCCGATTTTAGGAAGATGTCGTGTTCTTGTGTTCTTGATTTGAAGAGTTGATATTAAATCATGTTGCTAAATGCCTTGCAAAGTGAATACATAGTAGTTAGTAGTTTCAAGATGAATCACTATTATATAATCAAATAAAGTACATGTGTCTGGTCAAAGTGTTCAAACTCATTAGAGGTGCACAATTGTTGAGGTCAGCTGAGTCTGGAGTTCTGGCGGCTTTCAGATCCGATTGCAGAGCAATTCGCAACCAACGCGGCTCTAGGAATTTTGGGTTTCCAGAGATTTCATCCAGTGCCACGCCACTGGGGACGTGGCCAGCTTGTGCCCCTGCATCCTGTACAGCTGGTGCTCAGCAGGCTTCTTCCCTCGTCACTTGAGTTTGGATGAGCTTCACCAACTTGCTCAGAATATTCAAAAAAGTGTCATTGATTGTAGGATGTTTTAGCTTTCACTTCCAGCTCGCTGCAGGGCAAATTTGGTGATTTTCAGTGAAGCTGCAAATAAATCCGACAATTCTGAAACGAACTTCTTTTATTCCCGGGATTTTGAGGTTCCACCAATATGCCTTTCAAAAATCCAGGCGAACCAAGACCAAGACGCTTCTTTTCAACCGAAGATCCCACAAGATCAAACTCAAGTGGATGGCAGTGTCACTGGACATGTGCAGGCATCGGCGCTGGCCCGGAACTCGTTGCCAAACAGGAGTCCTTGGATGGGATGATCGGTGATGATGGTCTCGCACCTATCATTGATAGTGAAGATCAATCATTCCAATATTGAATGTTTTATATGTGTATGGATATCATTATATAAATGATACATGACAATATATACAATGACACACAAGCATTATTGGTACACATGTATACATATATATATATATAGATATATGTATATAATTACACACACACACAATTTTGCATACATATATATATATATATATATATATATATGTATATAGTTGAGTTCTGATCCATGGTCCATGATTGCAGGGATATGCTGGAGATTTTGCTGAACGCCTCTGATTGGGTCATCACTTTGGGCGGCTCACCGCGGTCAGCTTGGTTTCACCTGACAGCGACCTGGGGCAGATGTCCTATGGAATAACCTCCAGGGAACATGGAATCTGCAACCAAGAGACAGACGACTTTTGCAGTACCCTCTGGTAATTTAACATAGCTATTGAAAATGGTCATTTTTAGTTGATGTTCCCATTAAAAATGGTGATTTTCCATAGCTATGTTAGTTTACCAGAGGGTAGCCAGAACACCCTGTCAAGAGTCATGATGATCCAGATGTGGAACTTGGAAGGGCTGGTTCAACAAAATGACAGGGGCTGTGCATTTTCAATAGATGGTCATTGCTTATCCCAGAGATTCCTATATAAGCTCCAAAAAAAGTTTAGATTTGTTTGTTCCCAGAAAAAGCATGAAGCAGACAACCAGAAACCATGATGAGTTTTTTCGGGGCTATGTACTATTAAGATCTATTAAGATCTACTAACTTACTACTATGACATACTATGACTATGTAGTGACTATGTAATGTGTACTATGCATCCTCCAATGTAATCATTGCCTGCTCGCATGGGCTGCGGAGCCGGAGCTCCACACCGCTTGCAGAGCCTGTCCCAGGCGGGATGCGAAAGGATTTTGGAGTTCTGGATGAACTGCAGAAGCGGTGCAGCGGTTGGGGCACCCTTCTCCAAACTTTTTTAAACCTGAAGCCTACAAAATATGATCAAACATGATGAAACACTAGTTCGAAAGATACCTGATTTATTCAAAACGACAATTTTAGGGGGTCCATGCTAAATTCCAGAGATATATGCAAACTATTGCAAACTGAAGGGCAGCAGAGGTGCTAAATCTCCAGTTGTCACAGGATGTGACCATCCAGAGCGTCAAGCACAGCCACGAGGGAAGCTGGCGGACAACACCCAAAGTCCAAGAGGAGCTAGGAGCAGGTGAATGGACAGATATGGACACGGGCTGGTGGATGGGTTTGTTCAGAACTGGGGTATGCTGCTACCCCAATTGATGGTCAGTTGATAACCAAGTTTCAGCAAATTTGTGGCCACTGGTTTGTCCAGAAATGGGTACGTGTCATATTTTAAGACCCCTAGGAAACCGTAGATTTGGGTCATGTATAGTCTTAAGTTTTGAGGATCCAATTTTCAGTAGGCTACCCAATCGTGACCCATGCAGCGCCCAGATGGCACGGCCCTGCTGGATCTCAATGTGCTGCTGGTTCAATCCCTTTTCTTCCTTTCGACATTGGTAAAATTTGGACCATGGGAGAGCCCGGAATGGTTCAGTATGGGAAATTGACCATGCATCCATGCATGACCATGCCATTTGCGGTTTCTAGGGCCTTGCATTCCCTGTTTGATCCTCCCTGGTGGCTGTGAGGCTACACCAAAGCTGTGGAACTGCCATTGAAGCACAGCAGGCGCGAACCGTGGCAGCGGGATGGACAGGGGAATGAATTTTCAGCCTCAACCGAATGGGGGGTTCAAACATAGTTCATCCGTACTTGGGATGACTGATCACGACAACATGAATGCACAGTCCATTATGGATATAATCGATATAATGTGGTAAACCTCCATTGGGGATGGTTTGTTGGATTTACCACATTATTCTGGATATATTATGGAGATTGTTGGGGCTTTGAACTCAGCGGAATGGTTTCTCTTCGCCCTTCCAGAGGAAGAGTTTGGGTAGATGCGAGGTTGACCCGGCTCAAGTGGTGCTGCCTGCGCTTGGAATTAAGAACCTGTTCTGGATCTTGGAATTTGCAAGAATTTGCAATCATAGCGCCTCCACAATGGCAGATTGAGACAAACAATATGATTTACATCCATGCATTTGGAAGCATAGCTGCATACCCAAGAATTCTTGCAGTACCCCATAGCATGTTCATTCTTTATGCCAGGCCAAGGTTCAGAAACAGATAGAAGAGCCATGTCTAGTCTGGGTGTTTGTTTGCCCTTTCCCTTTGATCATTCGCAAGGTAAGTAGAACTCATCCTACAATTTCGAGTCTTAGATGTTCTTAGGATTTCTTAGGTGTCTTTCAAATTGGGTTTTGTGATCTTCTAACATCTCATGGGCTATCTGCTGCAGGATTCAAAACACACAGTCAGCCTTGTGACCCGTGAAGGTCGGACACGGGACAGCTATCTCTTCGCGGCAAGGAGGACGTCCGACTTGATGCAGGTTTCAGTTTCACCACTATGTAACCTCCAGAAGGAAATGAACGGTTATTCATGGTTGTTCTTTACAAGTTTGATCAATTTTGATGGTGATTTGCTTTTCTACCTATTTTTGGACCTTTTTTGGGATCGATTGTAGAACCCGATGGCTGTGTTTTTGATTGACTTACTCCAGCAGATTTCAATGATGGATCTATTGGGGATACCAGGCATCTGCCAACATCGTTCGGTTGCCAGGAGCCGGCCGTGGCCCGTGGCGCACGTGGCGGGCTGCGAATTTTGCAACTGGATGACTTTGATTTGCTCGATCTGTTGGACGCAGCCTGGCAGTTGGAAGAAATTTGAAGTGGCACTAGTTATGGGCAGCAGCCCACTAACCATGGGCACATGACATTTACAGGTCCAGGTGATTCAGAGGTGGCAGACTTAGAATTCAACAGAATACAGGTGAAATGTAATGTTATATTATGTTCTATTTAATAATTTAATACGTGATTGATATTATACTCACTGTTAGTACTTGATATGATTCCACCGGTTGAGACGTGGATGCATTAGGAATGCTCTCCTTATTCGGAGCAATGTTTGATTCATGTCTGGCTCTGAGGAGACACCAATGTCAGCGGTTTTCCGATTACGCCATAGGCCACGCTGGTGGAGAAACCAGCGCAAAGATTGGGATGAGGTGTAAACTCCTGGAGTACCTTCAAGAAGCAATGGTTGAATGGAGTTTAATGGGGTTTAATGGGGTTTGATATTCTGAGAATTGACGGACATCGCGTTTCCGACCTTGAATTTGGACGCTAGCTGCAGGTGTTGCAACCAAGTCTCAGTGACACATGTTTTTTAAACCTGTTTTAAACGTCGTGTCCACCTGACAGGCGAACAGGACTAACGCTTGCTGGCAAGAGAATTCGGAAGGGATGCGAAGTACACCAGTCTGGAGACTACCTCAATGAAGTCAAAATGCTTCAACTCTGCAAGTCGCCGTACATTGTGACACTTCACGGTAGCTTGCTGGCAAACGTTGCTTGTGAAAGAAGTCCACCCTGTTTCTGAGGCAAATGTCTCCTGATTCCGTCAGCCTCAGTCTTGATGACTGAGTGTGATCTCGTGAGATCTTGTGATAATGTGTGACAATATCATTTGAAGTAAAATCGACGGTCTTGCAGACTAAGCGAGGCACTTGCAACCCGCGCTGAGGTGTTTGCGACAGTGGCACCGACTTCTGGACGGTCCTTGAGCTATGTTCTGGTGGTCGGATGGAACCGTGGCTTCGGAGATTTCCCAACACTGCACGGACAGTTGTTCTTCAACTGATTGAGGCATCGCTGAGTTGTGTAATTGTTTGTTTGTGGCTGCGCTGGTCCAAAATTCTTCACTTCGAATTTCTCTTCTCCTTCCCAGGGTGTTTTCCACTTGCTTTAGTCGAGCAAGTTTCTCATCGGTGGCGCTTTTAATAAGATCCCGGAGCTAGTTCCCACCCATTTGGTCAAGTAACCAGCACCATCACAGCAGATTCATCGTCACCCCAGCTTTCTCAAAACATGCAATTTTCCGATGGCATGTCTGTCATTTGAGCCGATAATGCTGCACCATTCGAATATACCTTGGTGCTGTGGTCTTGCTGTGCTTCAACTCTCTGAAGTTTGCCACTGCCAATGTGGAGCCGATTGGGTTGTATATGTTCATATTTCCGCCAAGAGTATATTGATATTGATTACCAATCATAGACCCCAGCTTCAGAAACTTGGGGAACTTAGCGCATGTCGTTTTCCGCCAGGCTGTGAAGTATTTGTCCCTTGGCTTCAGTACTGGTCATTTCCAGACTTTCCATCATTTTCCATTATTACGAAAGCCAGCTAGCTGGATTGTTGCTGATTGCGAACGAAGTGAGTATAAGGGGGTCTGGGGGGCAGCCCGTGCCCACGAGGCCCAAAATCTCGGAATTAGGTGCAAAGTGGCGTGGAAGAATGGTTTTTTTTTGCCTCTTATGTACCAGGTCGCAATTCTGTGACGTTAGGATTCGATTCCCCCCTGGTCCGTCTGTTGGAGGGGCAGGTGTGAGTTTGAAACG